>SJXO01008708.1:63523-108959 GCA_006408615.1 Connochaetes taurinus
AGATCTTTTTTATACAGTTTTTCTGTGTATTCTTGCCACCTCTTCTTAATATCTTCTGCTTCTGTTAGATCCATACCATTTCTGTCCTTTGTTATTTATTGTGCTCATCTTTGCATGAAATGTTCCCTTGGTATCTCTAATTTTCTTGAAGAGATTTCTAGTCTTTCCCATTCTATTGTTTTCCTCTATTTCTCTGTACTGATCAGAGGAAGGGTTTCTTATCTCTCTTTGCTATTCGTTGGAATTCTGCATTCAAATGGGTATATCTTTCCTTTTCTCCTTTGCTTTTTGCTTCTCTTCTTTTTACAGCTATTTGTAAGGCCTCCTCAGACAGCCATTTTGCTTTTTTGCGTTTCTTTTTCTTGGGGATGGTGTTGATCCTTGTCTCTTGTACAATGTCACAAATCTCCATTCATAGTTCATCAGGCACTCTGTCTATCAGATCTAGGCCTTTAAATCTATTTCTCACTTCTATTGTTTAATCATAAGGGATTTGATTTAGGTCATACCTGAATGGTCTAGTGGTTTTCCCTACTTTCTTCAATTTCAGTCTGAATTTGGCAATAAGGAGTTCATGATCTGAGCTACAGTCAGCTCCTGGTCTTGTTTTTGCTGACTGTATAGAGCTCCTCCACCTTTGGCTGCAAAGAATTTATAAGCATGCCCACATGTCACTGGGCATGGTTAGAAAAAAGAAATGTAACTCCTCCAGTAAATTCTTATATATGTGCATCCCTGAGCAGTTAGGGACAGGTTAGTAATATCTGCTCTTTACACTTTCAACATGCAATGCTGAAACATACTGAATTGCAGAGGACATTCCTATTCAAAAGAGAGAAAGTCAAGGGTGTGTTTTGGTCACTGGCTCATGGTAATTCTAAAGTCTAACCAGATGCATGTGTTTGATTAAGCCTCTGTTCTCCCTTAGAGCAATTCTTTGTATCTCTAAGCTTTGTCCTCTGGTCTCTTGACTCTGCTTTTCTGAGTTATCCTCCTTTTTAATAAGAAAAGTCTGTTTTTCACTGAGTAGTTTTCTCTACAGCATGCCCATAAATAATTTGTATTTCCTACTTAAGGGAAGGTAAAATAATTTACTTGTATAGATGATGAATTATTTAGATTTGCAAAAATTATAAAGAATATTCATGTTTATTTGCCAGTCATTTTAACAAATAAAATTTTTACACAAATATAGATGAGGCCACCCCATATTTACCTCTTCCTAGTCTAACTCCTTATTTCCTTCTCCCTCTTTATGTATCTTAGTAGTTAAAGCCATGGAATGGTTGCTTTTCAGAGTTACCTCTGCCAAGAAGCTGTGCAATCTTGCGCAAAATACTTAATCCCCTTGTGCTTCAGTTTCCTCAGATATAACATGGAAATAACAATATTTACTGTATATACTATGGGCTTCTCCAGTGGCTCAGCTGGTAAAGAACCAGCCTGCCAATGCAAGAGATGCAAGAGACACGGATTTGATCCCTGGGTCGAAAAGATCCCCTGGACAATGAAATGGCAACCCATTTCAGTATTCTTGCTTGGAAAAGACCATGGACAGAGGAGACTGGTGGGCTACAGTCCATGAGGTCACAAAGAATCAACATGACTGAACAATACATGTATATATGTATATGGCATATATTATATGGCATTGTGCTAGCATTCAGTACTATATAAGCTACAGTTATTTTTCAGTGCTTAGGACAACTAAAGGCTTCCAACTGGCCTTGTTAGTGAGATAAGAGTTCCTTTCCCAAAAACAAGTAAGGAGTTGGAATGGAGCATGTCGACCTTTCCTTTACCACTCACTTTTCCTACACTTCATGGTCTGCCAACTTATGCTAATTGTCTCACTGAGTGGTTCAATCATTTCAGAAGTGATTCTTGGTATAGAAGGGAAAAGTTAGAACTCTCACTAACTTGTGCTTACCCTAACAATTCAAAGTAAGTAGACCCATGAGTCAGGCCTTTTGATGTCCACCAATCTCCCTTAGGATGACTTGTCCTTCCCCCTAAGAGAACACTTACTCCCTAAGGCCATCTGCTTGCTTTCATCTCCTTACTGTTACTCTAGAGCACTGCCCATATAATTCCCTTAGATATTCACTTGATGATGACTACATCACAGAGCCATCAATGGGGAAAAAGTACTCTAGGTCCCAAGGACAAGGATGGCAAGTGATCCCTTAGATTACTTTTCTTTTCAATATCCACATCACTCCGGTTTGTAGGAATATCTGTTATATCAAGTGGTGGACTGGTTAGCATATACACACATTTGACCTAGACAGTCATTTTTTTGAACTACATCTAAATTCACACTGGGAAACAAAGATATTTCTTCAATTAGGTGGTTGCTCCTTTGCTTAGAGTTTTAAAATAATTCTGGTGCTACAGAGATAGCATCACGTGTAAAATCCACTTAATGTGTAATTCATGAGTGAATCACTACAGTGAAAATTTGAGTCAAAAGGACAAAAATGGTATAGGGTATCACTGATTTGTAAATTTTATCAGAAAAATAACTTTAAAATAAAGTATTAATAGTGTATGTAAATCATTTAGAAATGACCATGGACGTCTATCTCCTACTCAGAGATTTGCTACTTATTCCAAGTAGTATAGTATAATGACCAAGAGTGAGGGGTATGTAGCCACACTGCTTGGTTTGGTGCTAGTGGTAAAGAAGCTGCCTGCCAGTGTAGAAGATGTTAAGAGATGCAGGTTTGATTCTTTGGCTGGGAAGATTCTCTGAAGGAGGGTATGACAACCCATTTCAGTATTCTTGCCTGGAGAATCCCACAGAGAAGCCTGGCAGGCTACACTCCACAGGGTCCCACAGACCTGTGGGTGTCCTTCAATTGGACAGCACTGAAGTGCCAGGACAACAAGGACGAAATGATAGCAAATGCTAACTCAAATCTTCTTACATCCTTTTGGAGGATTCTGTGTGCTTATCCTCCAGCTTGTATCTGCTTTTCTTTTAAAGACATGTGTTTGTGAATCCCTTCAGAGAAAAGGGCCCAAGGAGGCTACAAAAGCCTCCTTCTTAGGAGACCTGGTAGAAAGCTTACCTAAGAGCTTATCCTTCTAAGTGGTGTAGCTATTACTGAGTGGACTAGACTATGAAAACTGACATCTGTACTTTGAAGCGGAACAAACTCTGTACAATTTATACTCAAGAGGTTCCTTCATAATCAGAGGAAGTCTGAGATTTTGTTGAAACTGCACCCTTCTTGGCTTCTTTTCTTATATTTCCTGCTCCCCACACTCCCTTACCATGAATCCTGGAAACACTTTCTTAATAAGTCACTTGCACAAAAAAATCTTTATCTTCAGAGACTTCATCAGAAAAATCTGACCTGAAACACTCTTTGTGATCTTGGGCAAGCAACTTAACTACTGAGCTAACTCGGTTGGGAAATAAGAGGGATGATAGAGTAGTTATGAGGAATAATATGAAATAAAGTGTATAAAGAACAAACTGCACTGCCTGGCACATGGTGAACACTCACAAAATGTTAACTATTCATTTTATGGCAAAACATTTAAAGGTTATTGAACTTAAATATGAGTCATGAATTTATTTTACTCAAAATGATTAGTATTCCAAAATTTCTGGTCTTGCCTATAACCTTACTTGACCTTCTAGCCATAAATTACCTTGTAGATGTTTCTGAAAAAAATACAAACACACTTAATCTGTCTTTTCAAGGTAAAGATGACATTTTAAAACAGAAAAGGGAAAGTTCATGAAACATAAAGATCATTTTGAAAAAGAATATTTAAAATACTTTTATCACTATGCTGAAAGTAAAGTACATCTCATAAAAATGTTTACATCTGAAATTTCATGAACTTGGAACAGAATTATCAATTCAATAATTTTCCAAAGAGTTTCAAAACAATATAAAAATGTAATTCCTTCTAATTAGGGCTCAAGGACAACATTGACAACATGAATGAAGGAAATTTACTCCAAAATTAAAAAGATAAAACCTTTGTCTAATTTAACATGGGAATTAAAAGGAGTGTTATTATTATTCAGCAAGCACAATAATAATGTTATTTTTTCCCTTGTATCTAAATTTATTCATGAGATATAAATGATATTACTTATTAAAACAATTATTATATAAACTTCTAGAACTTAAAATCATTATATCAAAAGTATTAGACATATTTAATATTATTTCATTTAAACATATTTAATATTTTAGTGAGAGCAAAAATTATTTTATAATATAAAATTTAATATAATTCACTTTGTTGTAATATTGTTTATTTAATCTTTATATAGTTTTTACTAAATTTAATTGTTGTATGTGGCTTATAGCCTTAATGTAATTATACAAATAAGACTTGACAATTATTTATATAGATAGTTAAAATATTTTTAAAAAGAGAAAGATTTTTTTTATTCTTCAGTTTGTGTGATCAAAAGTTTGGTTGACTAGGCTCTTTCCAAGATTCTTAAGATCCAAAAGAATAACCCAAACAACCCAGTGAAATAACAGATTGTTAGAGTGAATCCCAAGGCAACTGTCTACAGAAAATCTGCTCTAAATATAAAGATATACAGTTTAAAAGTAAAGCATCAGAGAAAGATATACCATAGTAACATTAACCCGAAAGAAATCTAGATGAACTACATTAATTTTAGTCAAAGCTAACTTTCAGTTCAGTTCAGTTCAGTTGCTCAGTCGTGTCTGATTCTTTGCAACCCCATGAAGCGCAGCACGCCAGGCCTCCCTGTCCATCACCAACTCCCGGAATTCGCTCAGATTCATGTCCATCGAGTCAGTGATGCCATCCAGCCATCTCATCCTCTGTCGTCCCCTTCTCCTAACTTTAGAAAAAAGAAAATCATCAGGAGTAAGAGGACCATTACATAATGATAAAGGAATTAATTTTTTCTAGATTATATGACTTATAATTTTATATATGCCTAACAACAAGGCATCAAAACATATTAAGCAGAACCAACTGAACTGAAAGGAAAAGTAGACAAGTCTAGTCTATTTTTATAGTGGAGACTTTAGTAGTTGGAGATTTCAACCATTTGTCAGTAATTGATAGATTAAATGGGCAGAGAATCAGTATATATAGGTGATCTCACCATCACTAACAACAAATTTGATCTAATTAATATTTATAGATTATTCCAATCAATTATGGCAGAGCATACAACATTCTCAAAATTCTTTGGAACATTCACTGAGATAGATTGCATTCTGGACCATAAAACATGCCTTAACAAATTTAAAACCTTAGAAATTATATAAAATATATTCTCTGACAAAAGTAAACTGCAGCCTGCCAGGCTTCTCTGTCTATGGGATTTTCCAGGCAGGAATACTGAAGTAGGTTGCCATTCCCTTCTCCAGGGGGTCTTCCTGACCCAGAGATCAAACTCAGGTCTTCTGCATTGCAGATAGTTTCTTTACCATCTGAGCCACAAGGGAAACTCCAGAATTAAACTAGACATAAAAAATTTATAAATAACTGAAAACTACCCAACTATTTCAAAAATTTCCTAAATAATTTATGGAAAAAATAAGTCTTAGGGTAAATTTCTAAATATTTTGAACTTAGTAAAAATGAAAATACAAATTATCAAAATTGATGGAGTGCAGAGAAAGCACTTCTTAGAGCAAATTTTATAGCATGCAATAAATATACTAAAAAAGAAGAACTATCTAAGATCAATAATAATCTTATATCTTCATAGTGCAGATAACTCTAAGCATAACTTATGCAAAAGAAAATATGTAATAAAACAAGATCAGAAATAAATAAAATTTATAATCAGTAAATAATAAGCAAAATCAGTGAAATCAATATTTGGTTCTTTGAAAAAGATCAGCAAAATTGATGAACTTCTAGCTAGACTAATTAACCAAGAAAAAGAGAGAGGAGCCATAAACTACCAGTACCATAAATTAAAGAGGGGTCATTACAACTGATCTTATGAAAATTAAACACATAATAAAGGAATAATGTTAATAAATCTATGACCAAAAATTTGATAACTTAAGTGAAATGAACCAATTCTTAGATAGACACAAACTACCAAAATGTACGCAAGGAGTTTTTTATCTATCTTAAACAATTGAATCAATAATTAATAATCTTCCAAAAAAGAATGCTCCAAGCCTAGATTATTTCTTTGGCACATTCTACTAAACACTTAAGAAGGAAATAATACCCAAATTTATCTACAATTTATTACAGAAAATATGAGTGAAAGGAACATTTTATAATTCACTTTATGAACTAGCATTACTCTATTACCAAAACCAGATAAAGACATTACAAGATAGGAATACAGACTAGGATTTCTCATAAACAATCAATAACAAAGTTCTGGAAATAATAAGTGAACAGGATACAAAGCAAGGTCACAGGATATAAAGTTGATAAAAGTTGCTTTCTTATATGTCAGGAATGAGCAGCTAGAATTGGAAATAAACAAAAAATACAATAGCACCAAAAAAGAAAGAAAGGAAAGGTGAGGGAGGAAAAGAGAAAGAGTGAAAGAGAAATATGTACAGGCCCTGAATGCAAACAAATAAATGCTAATAAACTAAAAACAATGATGAAAGAAGTCAAACAAGATCTAAATAAATGCACAGATAGTACATGTGCACTTGAGTTGGGACATAGAATATTTAGTTAGTAGAAGACTAAGCATCTAAGATGTTATCTTTTTCCAACTCAATCTACAGATCCAATGCAATCCCAATCAAATTTCAACAATCAATTCAGTATATACACCAAAATGATTCTAAACGTTATATGGAAAGGCAAAGCACCAAGAATATCCAACACAGTACTGAAAAAGAACAAAATTGAAGGACTCACAACCCAACTTTAAGGCTTAATACAAATATTAAATATTAAAGACAGTGTGACATTGGCAGAAGAAAAAAAATTGCATAGATCAATAGAACAGAATTGAGAGGCTAAAAATAGACCCATATCAATATAATCAACCAATTTTTGACAAAGTGTAAAGGCAAGCAGATAGAGACAGAATAGTATTTTTGATAAGTGATAATAGAATAATTGAATGTCCATCTCCAAAAATATGAACGTAGCCACATACCTTATATCTTACACAAAAGTTAATGCAAGAGGCATCATAGATCTAAATGTCAAACGGGGAGAAAATATAAATCTTCCACACAGAAGAATTATAAATAATTTATGTAGATAGGTCACCTTCAAGGAAATGGAGCCTAAATCTCCACACCTTAAGTGTGGGCTGCATATACTGTCTTCCTTCTAAAGATGATATTTGGAAATGAGAAGGGGGAAGATAACTTAACAAAGGAGACACCTGATGAACACTACCTCAGCAGGTGATGAAAGCAACATCAACAATGTCATATTGATGGTATGCATCCTTGATATGCTGTGATAAGAATGGATCTTTAAATCTATGGTCTCCCCCACCTAAAAAAAAAAAAAAATTAGTCCCTGTCTAACTCTGGGAGAAACATCAGACAACTCCTGATTGAAGTACATTCTACCAAACACATGACCAGTACTCCTGTCCCGGTGATGTACACAAGGAAATCTGAGAAACTAACATGGCCAAGAAGGGTCTGAGGAGACTTGACTTAAAAATAATGTGGTATCCTAGATGGAATCCTATCCTGAAGCAGCAGAAGAACATTAGGTAAAAACTGAGCAAATGTGGAAAAATTGTGGACTTTAATTAATAACTGTGTAACATGATTTTTTTAATAAATTATGACAAATTTACCACACTAATGCTAGATGATAATAGGGAAAAGTTGCTACAGGACATGTGGAAACTGTACTATCTTTGTCATTTTTCAGTAAATCTAAACTATTTTAAAATATAAATTTATTTTGAAAACTTATTAAAAGAAATAATAAAATAATGAATATAAAAATACTTCTGAAAAGTAAGCAATGTACTGCTAAATAACTCATGGATAAAATAATTTATCTAATTTATCTAATTGTGATTTATAATTAGACAAATAAAATCACAATTTCTTTTGAAAATACAAAATCACCACAAAATAGAACATATTCTGAAATGACTAATAATGAACAAAAACTACATAATTAACATTGTAGGTTATAAATAAAGCTTTGCTTTATGGATATTAACAGAATAAGAAACAAGTACATGACTTAAATATCCATCCAAAAACTGTGAAAAGAAAAATAGAAAAATAAACTCTGAGTAAAAGGGAGAAAATAATAAGCAAAAATAGCAAAATATGTGAAATGGAAAATTAGCATATACTGGAGGTTCAACAGAACCAAAATTGTTCTTGAAAAAATTAATGCAATTTATAAATCCTTAACAAATTCAATCAAGAATAAAACTGGGACAAATAACAAAAATAAAAAATAAAAAGATGGACATCACAGAGATACTAGACATTAGAAATATAATAAGGGATTACTCTAAACAATTAATCTGAACAAGGGATTCAGTTAAATTCAGTCACTCAGTCAAGTCCGACTCTTTGCGACCCCATGAATCACAGCACACCAGGCCTCCCTGTCCATCACCATCTCCCGGAGTTCACTCAAATTCACTTTCATCGAGTTGGTGATGCCATCCAGCCATCTCATCCTCTGTCCTCCCCTTTTCCTCCTGCCCCCAATCCCTCTCAGCATGAGAGTCTTTTCCAGTGATTCAACTCTTCGCATGAGGTGGCCAAAGTACTGGAGTTTCAGCTTTAGCATCATTCCTTCCAAAGAAATCCCAGGGCTGATCTTTACAATGGACTGGTTGGATCTCCTTGCAGTCCAAGGGACTCTCAAGAGTCTTCTCCAACACCACAGTTCAAAAGCACCAATTCTTCCACACTCAGCTTTCTTCACAGTCCAACTCTCACATCCATACATGACCACTGGAGAAACCATAGCCTTGACTAGATGGACCTTTGTTGGCAAAGTAATGTCTCTGCTTTTCAATATGGTATCTAGGTTGGTCATAATTTTTCTTCCAAGGAGTAAGCATCTTTTAATTTCATGGTAAAGGATTACTCATGCCGATAATATTTAAAAAGTAGATGAAGTAAGCAAATACTTAGAAAAGTACAAGTTTCTAAAACTGAGACAGGAAGGAGAAAATATGATTTGTCCTATAACTATTAAAGAAATTGAATCTGTTATTAAAACTTTCCTGCAACATAGCACAAGGCCCAGATGGTTTCCCTGATAATTTCTACAAAACATTCAGGGAAAAAGCATAACTCAAACACATCAGGGAATTAAAACAACAACAAAAACAAAAACATTTCTCAACTAATTTATGAGGTCAGCCTAACATTGATTCCAAAGCATGAAAAGAATTTACCAGAAAAGAAAACTAAAAACAAAGATCTTAAATGAATATGGATGCAAAAATTCTAAAAAAGCATTATCAAATAAAATAATTTATAAAACCATCATCAAATTGGGTTAATTTCAGTTATACACAACTGGTTTAATATTTTTAAGTGTTTCAATACACTTTGCCACATGAAAATAAAAAGATAAAAAGCATAATAATTTCTATAAAGGCAGAAAAAGCACTTGGAAAATTTAACACTGATATATAATTTTTTTAAATGCATCAACTAAACTATATAGCATATTGAAAAGCAGAGACATTACTTTGCCAACAAAGGCCCATTTAGTCAAGGCTATGGTTTCTCCAGTGGTCATGTATGAAAGTGAGAGTTGGACTGTGAAGAAAGCTGAGTGTGGAAGAATTGATGCTTTTGAACTGTGGTGTTGGAGAAGACTCTTGAGAGTCCCTTGGACTGCAAGGAGATCCAACCAGTCCATTGTAAAGGAAATCAGCCCTGGGTGTTCTTTGGAAGGGATGATGCTAAAGCTGAAACTCCAGTACTTTGGCCACCTCATGCGAAGAGTTGATTCATTGGAAAAGACTCTGATGCTGAGAGGGATTGGGGGCAGGAGGAAAAGGGGAGGACAGAGGATGAGATGGCTGGATGGCATCACCGACTCGATGGACATGAGTTTGAGTGAACTCCAGGAGTTGGTGATAGACAGGGAGGCCTGGTGTGCTATGATTCATGGGATCGCAGAGAGTCGGACACAAGTGAGCGACTGAACTGAACTGAACTGAACTGACTGAAAATATATATAAACTGGAAGAAAACCCTTTTAATCTGATTTTTTAAAAAAGATTTTAAAACTACAGCAGGTCTAAGAATGAATTATCTAAAAAGAAATTGAGAAAACAATTTCATTTGTAATAGCATCAAAAATAATTACTTTAGGAACAAAGCTAACAAAGGAGGTAAAAGGCTTGTATACTGAAACTATAAAACATTAACAAAAGAAATTAAAGCACACACAAATATATAGAAAGATATCTCATGGATGGGAGAATCAAAATTGTTAAAATATTCAGGATATCCAGAGCAATCTACAGATTCGATGGAATCCTATCCAAATTTCACTAGTGTTTTTCCACAGAAACAGAGACGGTAATGCTAAAAATTTATATGGAACCACAAGAAACTCTGAATAGCCAAAGCAATATTGAGCAAGAAGGCGAGATCTGGAAACATCAAACTTCCAACTTCAAAATATATTACAGAGATTCAGTAATCAAAAGAGCATGATATTGGCATAAGTATAGACTGGTGAAAGAGAATCAAAAGCTCAGAAATAATGCCATGCATATATAGTCAAGCAATTTTGGGAAAGTAGGCCAAGAATATACAATGGAGAAATGATAGTTTCCTCAATAAATGATGTTGAGAAAACTGGATATTCATGTGCAAAAGAATGAAATTGGAACTTTTTGTCACAGCATACATAACTATCAACTCTGAATTAAATACTGAAACATTATTGAATATGTGTTTTTGTTATTTCCATTTTCAGAGAATAATATGGAGGCCTAGAGAGACTGAATCATGGCATCTATTCCCATCACTTCATGGCAAATAGATGGGGAAACAATGGAAACCCAGTGACAGACTATTTTCTTGGACTCCAAAAATCACTGCAGATGGTGACTGCAGCCATGAAATTAAAAGATTCTTGCTCCTTAGAAGAAAAGCTCTGACCAACCTAGAGAGCATATTAAAAAGCAGAGACATTAGTTTGTCAACAAAGGTCCGTCTAGTCAAAGTTATGGTTTTTCCAGTAGTCATGCATGTATGTAAGAGTTAGACTATAAAGAAAACTGAGTGCTGAAGAACTGAAGCTTTTGAACTATGGTGTTGGAGAAGACTCTTGAGAGTCCCTTGGATTGCAAGGAGATCCAACCAGTCAATCCTAAAGGAAATCAGTCCTGAATATTCATTGGTAGGACTGATGTTGAAGCTGAAACGCAACTACTCTGGCCACCTGATGCGAAAAACTGATTCATTTGAAAAGACCCTGATTCTGGGAAAGATTGACGGCAAGAGGAAAAGGGGATGACAGAGGATGAGATGGTTGGATGGCATCACCGACTCAATGGACGTGAGTTTGAGCAAGCTCTGGGAGTTGGTGAGGGACAGGGAAGCCTGGCATGCTACAGTCCATGGTGTCAGAAAGTGTCAGACATGACTGAGTGACTGAACTGAACTGAATTGGAAGAGACTGAATAATTTTTTAAGGCTTGCAAGTCACAAGTAGCAGAGGAGAAATAAAGACTTCAGCAACCTGACTCAGAGCCAACATCCTAACCAACAACCTACACTGAACAAGGTAATAAGTCTGATCTCTTGTAGTCCAGGAAGTTGCCTCCAGTCTGCTAAGCTGGAATCCATTCCTTCCAAGCCCGATTTCTTACTTAGGTTTTACTAATTGTTATTTTCCTCATTCCACATGCATAGTCTATCTTCTTAGGTATACACTGAAATAGTAATATTTCAATAACCTTTTATTCTACAGGTTGGACCCAATTTTAGTTCTTTTAGAGTAATTAATGGAGCAGAAGCTTCAGGGCAATGAGAGACCTAGAGACCAAGTGGTTTGTTGTCTCTTTATATTCCATTAAAAGCATGACATTTAGTCATCACCTTATAGACTTCAGGACTTGATTTGCTTTTTTAAAATTTTATTTTTAAGAGGATAATTGCTTACAATATTGTGTTGGCTTCTGCCATACAACTATGTGAATCAACCATATATATCCTCTTCCACTTGAACCTCCCCCATCACCTCCCACTCCACCTATCCCTCTAGATTGTCACAGAGCACCAGGTTGAACTCTCTGTGTTATACAGCAACTTCCCATTAGCTGTCTATTTTACATATGGTAATGTATACATTTCAATTACTCTCTCAATTTGTCCCACATTCTCCTTCCCCTGCTGTGTCCAAAATCTGTTCTCTGTGTCTGCGTCTCTATTCCTGCCCTGAAAACTTGGCTTGCTTTTGGAAAAGAAGCTTTTTGTCTTATCTGAGAAGGGATGGAACACAACCTCACACCCCAACTTTTAGAGGAAGAACCAAGATTTTGCCTTTAGCTGTGTATTTTATTCCAAATTGAAGTGAGTAGAAGTTGCTCAGGTGCATCCAACTCTTTGAGACCCCATGAACTATACAGTCCATGGAATTCTCTAGGCCAGAATACTAGAGTAGCCTTTCCCTTCTCCAGGGAATCCTCCCAACCCAGGGGTCGAACCCAGGTCTCTCACATTGCAGGCAGATTCTTTACCAGCTGAGCCACAAGGGAAGCCCAAGAACGCTGGAGTGGGCAGCCTATCTTCCCAACCCAGAAGTCAAGCCAGGGTCTCCTGCATTGCAAGCAGATTCTTTACCAATTGAGCTATCAGGGAAGCCTACTTTTATTCCATGGTGGGACATATTCTGGCCCCTTTAATAACCCAAACTCCAGGAGAATTGATTGGTGGTGATGAGACCAAATCACAATTTCATTAGCTCTTCTGAGAAGGGTTCTTTTGGCAGATCCCTCTTTGGTTACTTAGTACCAACGTTTTATTTATTTTTTTAAATATAAATTTATTTATTTTAATTGAAGGTTAATTACTTTACAATATTGTATTGGTTTTGCCATACATCAACATGAATCTGCCACAGGTATACACGTGTTCCCCATCCTGAACCCCCCTCCTTCCTTGTACCATCCCTCTGGGTCATCTCAGTGCAACAGCCCCAAGCATTCAGTATCATGCACCAAACCTGGACTGGGCGATTCACTTTATATATGATATTATACATGTTTCAATGCCATTCTCCCAAATCATCCCACCCTCTCCCTCTCCCACAGAGTCCAAAAGACTGTTCTATACATCTGTGTCTCTTTTACTGTCTTGCATACAAGGTTATTATTACCATCTTTCTAAATTCCATATATATGCATTAGTATACTGTATTGGTGTTTTTCTTTCTGGCTTACTTCACTCTGTATAATAGGCTCCAGTTTCATCCACCTCATTAGAACTGATTCAAATGTATTCTTTTTAATGGCTGAGTAATACTCCATTGTGTATATGTACCACAGCTTTCTTATCCATTCATCTGCTGATGGACATCTAGGTTGTTTCCATGTCCTGGCTATTATAAACAGTGCTGCGATGAACATTGGGGTACATGTGTCTCTTTCAATTCTGGTTTCCTTGGTGTGTATACCCAGCAGTGGAATTGCTGGGTCATAAGGCAGCTCTATTTGTAATTTTTTAAGGAATCTCCACACTGTTTTCCATAGTGGCTGTACTAGTTTGCATTCCCACCAACAGTGTAAGAGGGTTCCCTTTTCTCCACATCCTCTCCAGCATTTATTGCTCGTTGACTTTTGGATCGCAGCCATTCTGACTGGTGTGAAATGGTACCTCATTGTGGTCTTGATTTGCATTTCTCTGATAATGAGTGAGGTTGAGCATCGTTTCATGTGCTTGTTAGCCATCCGAATGTCCTCTTTGGAGAAATGCCTATTTAGTTCCTTGGCCCATTTTTTGATTGGGTCATTTATTTTTCTGGAGTTGAGCTGCATAAGTTGCTTGTATATTTTTGAGGTTAGTTGTTTGTCAGTTGCTTCATTTGCTATTATTTTCTCCCATTCAGAAAGCTGTCTTTTCACCTTACTTATAGTTTCCTTTGTTGTGCAGAAGCTTTTAATTTTAATTAGATCCCATTTGTCTATTTTTGCTTTTATTTCCAGTATTCTGGGAGGTGGATCATATAGGATCCTGCTGTGATTTATGTCAGAAAGTGTTTTGCCTATGTTCTCCTCTAGGAGTTTTATAGTTTCTGGTCTTACGTTTAGATCTTTAATCCATTTTGAGTTTATTTTTGTGTGTGGTGTTAGAAAGGGATCTAGTTTCATTCTTTTACAAGTGGTTGACCAGTTTTCCCAGCACCACTTGTTAAAGAGATTGTCTTTACTCCATTGTATATTCTTGCCTCCTTTGTCAAAGATAAGGTGTCCATAGGTGAGTGGATTTATCTCTGGGCTTTCTATTTTGTTCCATTGATCTATATTTCTGTCTTTGTGCCAGTACCATACTGTCTTAATGACTGTGGCTTGGTAGTAGAGCCTGAAGTCAGGCAAGTTGATTCCTCCAGTTCCATTCTTCTTTCTCAAGATTGCTTTGGCTATTCGAGGTTTTTTGTATTTCCATATAAATCTTGATATTATTTGTTCAAGTTCTGTGAAAAGTACCGCTGGTAGCTTGATAGGGATTGCATTAAATCTGTAGATTGCTTTGGGTAGTATACTCATTTTGACTATATTGATTCTTCCAATCCATGAACATGGAATATTTTTCCATCTATTAGTGTCTTCTTTGATTTCTTTTATCAGTGTTTTATAGTTTTCGATATATAGGTCTTTAGTTTCTTTAGGTAGGTATATTCCTAAGTATTTTATTCTTTTCGTTGCAATGGTGAATGGAATTGTTTCCTTAATTTCTTTTTCTGCTTTCTCATTATCAGTGTAAAGGAATGCAAGGGATTTCTGAGTGTTGATTTTATATCCTGCAACTTTACTATATTCATTGATTAGCTCTAGTAATTTTCTGGTGGAGTCTTTAGGATTTTCTATGTAGAGGATCATGTCATCTGCAAACAGTGAGAGTTTTACTTCTTCTTTTCCAATTTGGATTCCTTTTATTCCTTTTTCTGCTCTGATTGCTGTGGCCAAAACTTCCAGAACTATGTTGAATAGTAGTGGTGAGAGTGGGCACCCTTGTCTTGTTCCTGACTTTAGGGGAAATGCTTTCAATTTTTCACCATTGAGGATAATGTTTGCTGTGGGTTTGTCATATATAGCTTTTATTATGTTGAGGTATGTTCCTTCTATTCCTGCTTTCTGAAGAGTTTTTATCATAAATGGATGTTGAATTTTGTCAAAGGCCTTCTCTGCATCTATTGAGATAATCATATGGCTTTTATTTTTCAATTTGTTAATGTGGTGAATTACATTGATTGATTTGCGGATATTGAAGAATCCTTGCATCCCTGGGATAAAGCCCACCTGGTCATGATGTATGATCTTTTTAATGTGTTGTTGGATTCTGATTGCTAGAATTTTGTTGAGGATTTTTGCATCTATGTTCATCAGTGATATTGGCCTGTAGTTTTCTTTTTTTGTGACATCTTTGTCAGGTTTCGGTATTAGGGTGATGGTGGCCTCATAGAATGAGTTTGGAAGTTTACCTTCCTCTGCAATTTTCTGGAACAGTTTCAGTAGGATAGGTGTTAGCTCTTCTCGAAATTTTTGGTAGAATTCAGCTGTGAAGCCATCTGGACCTGGGCTTTTGTTTGCAGGAAGATTTCTGATTACAGTTTCAATTTCCATGCTTGTGATGGGTCTGTTAAGATTTTCTATTTCTTCCTGGTTCAGTTTTGGAAAGTTGTACTTTTCTAAGAATTTGTCCATTTCTTCCACGTTGTCCATTTTATTGGCATATAGTTGCTGATAGTAGTCTCTTATGATCCTTTGTATTTCTGTGTTGTCTGTCGTGATCTCTCCATTTTCATTTCTAATTTTATTGATTTTATTCTTCTCCCTTTGTTTCTTGATGAGTCTAGCTAATGGTTTGTCAATTTTGTTTATCCTCTCAAAGAACCAACTTTTTGCTTTGTTGATTTTTGCTATGGTCTCTTTTGTTTCTTTTGCATTTATTTCTGCCCTAATTTTTAAGATTTCTTTCCTTCTGCTTACTCTGGGGTTCTCTATTTCTTCCTTTTCCAGTTGTTTTAGGTGTAGAGTTAGGTTATTTATTTGACTTTTTTCTTGTTTCTTGAGGTACGCCTGTATTGCTATGAACTTTCCTCTAAGCACTGCTTTTATAGTGTCCCACAGATTCTGGGTTGTTGTGTTTTCATTTTCATTCATTTCTATGCATAGTTTGATTTCTTTTTTGATTTCTTCTGTGATTTGTTGGTTATTCAGAAGCGTGTTGTTCAGCCTCCATATGTTGGAATTTTTAATAGTTTTTCTCCTGTAATTGAGATCTAATCTTAGTGCATTATGGTCAGAAAAGATGCTTGGAATGATTTCGATTTTTTTGAATTTATCGAGGTTAGATTTATGGCCCAGGATGTGATCTATCCTGGAGAAGGTTCCGTGAGCACTTGAGAAAAAGGTGAAGTTCATTGTTTTGGGGTGAAATGTCCTATAGATATCAATTAGGTCTAACTGGTCTATTGTATCATTTAAAGTTTGTGTTTCTTTGTTAATTTTCTGTTTAGTTGATCTGTCCATAGGTGTGAGTGGGGTATTAAAGTCTCCCACTATTATTGTGTTATTGTTAATTTCCCCTTTCATGCTTGTTAGGATTTGTCTTACATATTGCGGTGCTCCTATATTGGGTGCATATATATTTATAATTGTTATATCTTCTTCTTGGATTGATCCTTTAATCATTATGTAATGGCCTTGTTTGTCTCTTTTCACAACCTTTGTTTTAAAGTCTATTTTATCAGAGATGAGTATTGCTACTCCTGCTTTCTTTTGGTCTCTATTTGCATGGAATATCTTTTTCCAGCCCTTCACTTTCAGTCTGTATGTGTCCCTTGTTTTGAGGTGGGTCTCTTGTAGGCAGCATATATAGGGGTCTTGTTTTTGTATCCATTCAGCCAGTCTTTGCCTTTTGGTTGGGGCATTCAACCCATTTACGTTTAAGGTAATTATTGATAAGTGTGATCCCGTTGCCATTTACTTTATTGTTTTGGGTTCGGGTTTATACACCCTTTTTGTGTTTCCTGTCTAGAGAATATCCTTTAGCATTTGTTGGAGAGCTGGTTTGGTGGTGCTGAATTCTCTCAGCTTTTGCTTGTCTGTAA
Organism: Connochaetes taurinus; assembly: GCA_006408615.1. Lineage (NCBI taxonomy): Eukaryota > Metazoa > Chordata > Mammalia > Artiodactyla > Bovidae > Connochaetes > Connochaetes taurinus. The sequence goes on from SJXO01008708.1 coordinate 80,780, forward strand.
AGCTTTTGATTTCTCCTTCATATTTGAATGAGATCCTTGCTGGGTACAGTAATCTGGGCTGTAGGTTATTTTCTTTCATCACTTTAAGTATGTCTTGCCATTCCCTCCTGGCCTGAAGAGTTTCTATTGATAGATCTGCAGTTATCCTTATGGGAATCCCCTTGTGTGTTATTTGTTGTTTTTCCCTTGCTGCTTTTAATATTTGTTCTTTGTGTTTGGTCTTTGTTAATTTGATTAATATATGTCTTGGGGTGTTTCGCCTTGGGTTTATCCTGTTTGGAACTCTCTGGGTTTCTTGGACTTGGGTGATTATTTCCTTCCCCATTTTAGGGAAGTTTTCAACTATTATCTCCTCAAGGATTTTCTCATGGTCTTTCTTTTTGTCTTCTTCTTCTGGGACTCCTATGATTCGAATGTTGGAGCGTTTCATATTGTCCTGGAGGTCTCTGAGATTGTCCTCATTTCTTTTAATTCGTTTTTCTTTTTTCCTCTCTGATTCATTTATTTCTACCATTCTATCTTCTATTTCACTAATCCTATCTTCTGCCTCCATTATTCTACTGTTTGTTGCCTCCAGAGTATGTCTGATCTCATTTATTGCATTATTCATTTTATATTGACTCTTTTTTTATTTCTTCTAGGTCCTTGTTAAACCTTCCTTGCATCTTCTCAATCCTTGTCTCCAGGCTATTTATCTGTGATTCCATTTTGATTTTAAGATTTTGGATCATTTTCACTATCAATATTTGGAATTCTTTCTCAGGTAGATTCCCTATCTCTTCCTCTTTTGTTTGGTTTGGTGGGCATTTATCCTGTTCCTTTACCTAATGGGTATTCCTCTGTCTCTTCATCTTGGTCATATTGCTGTGTTTGAGGTGGCCTTTCTATATTCTGGGAATTTGTGGAGTTCTCTTTATTATGGAGTTTCCTCACTGTGGGCGGTGTTGTATCAGTGGCTTGTCAAGATTTCTTGGTTAGGGAGGCTAGTGTTGGAGTTCTGGTGGGTGGAGCTGGATTTCTTCTCTCTGAAGTGCAATGAAGTGACCAGTAATGAGTTATGAGATGTCAATGGTTTTGGAGTAACTTTGAGTTGCCTGTATATTGAAGCTCAAGGATGTGTTCCTGTGTTGCTGGAGAATTTGCATGGTGTGTCTTGCTCTGGAACTTGTTGGCCCTTGGGTGGTGCTTGGTTTCATTGTAGGTATGGAGGCATTTGATGAGCTCCTATCAATTAATGTTCCCTGGATTCAGGAATTCTTTGATGTTCTCAGAATTTGGACTTAAGCCTCCTGCTTCTGGTTTTCAGTTTTATTTTTACAGTAGCCTCAAGACTTCTCCATCTATACAGCACTGATGATAAAACATCTAGGTTAAAAATGAAAAGTTTCTTCACATTGAGGGAAACCCAGAGAGGTACACTGAGTTACATGGAGAAGAGAAGAGGGAGGGGGTAGTTAGAGGTGACTGAAATGAGATGAGGTGGGATCAAAAGAGGCGAGAGCAAGCTAGCCAGTAATCACTTCCTTATGTGCGCTCCTCAGTCTGCACCGCTCAGAGATGTTCACAGAATTATACAGGGAAGAAGAGAGGGAGGAAGTAGACAGAGGTGGCCAGGAGGATAATAGAGGGAAATGAAAAGGAGAGAGACAGATCCAGCCAGTAACCAGTTCCCTAAGTGTTCTTCATCGTCTGGAACACACAGAGATTCACAGAAGTTCCCGGAGTTATTCAGGGAAGAGGAGAGGGAGGAAGTAGACAGAGGTGGCCAGGAGGATAAAAGAGGGAAATGAAAAAGAGAGAGAGAGATCCAGCCAGTAACCAGTTCCTTAAGTGTTCTCCACCATCTGGAACACACAGAGATTCACAGAGTTGGGGAGAGAAGAGAAGAGGGAGGGAAGAGACAGAGGCCACCTCTTGGAGAAAAAGGAGAGTCCAAAGGAGGAGAGAGTGGTCAAGCCAGTAATCTTGTTCTCAGGTAAAATTGGGTACTGAAGATTGGGTTTTTAAATGTACAAAATTGACAACAAATACCAAAAAGCAAAAATTAAAAATCTAGAGTAGAGGTTGGATTTTCAAAAATGCAATATTAAAGAAAAGAAGAAGAAGAAGAAGGAAAAAAAAAAGAAACCAAAGCCTCAAGAATTATTAAAAAACACACACACACACACACACACACACACACACACACAAAACAACCTCCAGAAAAAGACTATATACGCTGCTTGCTTTAAAAATAGGGTCTTTTTTTTTTTTTTTGAAAAGTAATAGTAGGTTATAAAAATAAAAATTAAAGGAGAAATAGAGGACTTAAAAATTTTAAAAAGTTATAAAAAAGAAGAAGAAAAAGAAAAGAAGGAAAAACAATCACACAACAACATCAACAACAACAATAAAAAAGAATGATAGTAAAAATAGTAAAGATATATCTGGCCCTTTCTCTGGTATTGTGGGCAGTGTGGGGTCACTTCCAAGGTGGTTCCCTCTATTTAACTTCTGTTTGCTGGTCTCTTCAGTGTCTGATTTCCACCCTGACACAGTGGGGGTGGTGGTGGACACTTTTTTTTTAGGCTCACTTGTTCAGTCACACTGTGGGGAGGGAGGGATGCTGCAAACAAATAACACTGGCATGTGCTCGCAGTGTCTCAGCACCACTGGGCCTGCCCCTGCTCACGGCGCACACTGCTCAGGCTCTACATTGCTCCACCAGGAACCGTCTGAGGCCGGCCCTAGGCTGCATGCACCTCCCCGGTCTAAGCCACTCAGGCTCGGTGCTCAGGTAGCCCTCAGAAGCACAGATTCAGTTGGGCCTGCATTTTGTGCCTTTCTCAGGTCCGAGTAGCTCAGGTGTTTGGCGACCGCGGTCCCTGCTGCTCAGTTTTCTGGGTGTACAGCTGGCGTCCCTTCTCAGGCGGATGGTGACTGTCCAGAACCGCCAGAAGTCTTAGTTAGCAAAGAAGCCTGCTTGCATTTTGGTAGGTAATGTCTTTCTTGGGCTGTGATTGCCCCTTTCCAGCCCTTATGGCTCTGGATGCCTGTCACCAGAGGGGGATGCTCTGCAGCAGGCTATTTCTGTTCTGTCCTTTGTTCTGTGTGCGGTCCTGCTGGTGTCTTATGTTTGAGCTTTTCGTGTGGTAGCTATCCCATAGTTTGGTTTGCTAGCCCAAGTTAGTTCGCTCTGGTTACGTGTGGGGTGTTCCAGCCTGATTCTTAAAAAGCACTGCAGGCCACGCCTCCTGCACCTCCCTGCCCAGCCCCCACTTGCTAGTGGCAGATGCAGGCAGATGCAGGCGTCTGCACTGCTTCTCCACTGAGGGAGTTACTGTCAGGCTCATAATCTGTTGGTTTTAATTATTTATTTATTTTTCCTCCCTGTTATGTTGCCCTCTGTGCTTCCAAGGCTTGCCACAGACTTGGCAGTGAGAGTGTTTCCTGGTGTTTGGAAACCTCTCTTTTTAAGATTCTCTTCCTGGGATGGGACTCCCTTCTGGGAATGGAGCTCCCTCCCTACCTCCTTTGTGTCTTTTTTCATCTTTTATATTTTTTCCTATCTGTTTTTGAAGACAATGATCTGCTTTTCTGGGTGCCTGATGTCCTCTGCCAGCATTCAGAAGTTGTTTTGTGGCATTTACTCAGCGTTGAAATGTTCTTTTGATGAATTTGTGAGGGAAAAAGTGGTCTCCCCATCCTATTCCTCCGCCATCTTAGGATCGCCTCTCATAAATACTTCTTGATTTTGATTTGAAGAAGGAACAAATTTTACAGAGGTGTATACATATCTAAGTCTTTTTAAAGAACATAGCAAGTTAATCTTTAATGTACCAAATTATTTAAGGCTAAGTTAAATATTAACAAGAAATTCAGGGATTCTTTGGTTAATTCATACTCTAGTTACCATAATGTGGTACTCATCAGAGATGTTTTTGAACTATGAATGCACCAAAGGCCTTTTCAATTGTTCAATCATCATGCTTTTTATTCAGCTGTTTCTGTTTTCTTTTCTTTTGTTCCCCTAGAGTTCATTTTCTATAAAAGGTACTTTTACATGTTTAGAACTATTTCAAACTTGTAATATTAATATTTTTTAATGTTCTGTCTTCTCCTCTCAACTTTGACTCTGAGCTGAATTGGACAGGAGAGCAGTGTATATCAAAAGGTTCATGTAAACATTTGTTTTTTTCTAATACAAAATTGGAGTATTGGGATTCAGTCAGAATTTAGTCCAAATATTAAAATTCCAATTAAAAGTACCATCATATTTTACCATAAGACTTCCCTTCTGAAAGAACTAACCATTACTTTTTGCAGGACAGCTTAGCTTCTAAAATATAATATCTGAAATCCAAATATCATGAGGATATATCTTAAACACAGTGAACCCAATTCAATACTTGTGTAAATCTTTAAAATATCCCCTCAGGGTTTCAAAGGATATAAACTGTGGCTAAGTAAAACACACACAGACACACACACACACACACACACACACACAATAAATAAATAAATAAAACTTTCATCTAGAAAGATTCTGTAATACCTAATAGTATGAAGTAAATCTGTCTGTACTTTATCACTCAATATAGGGAAAAGAGCAGATTGCTTTCAGGACAGAGTGTGAAAGACCAATGCTTGGGTGAAATTAATTATACATTTTAAACTGAGTTTTCTGAGCTGTTTCAGCAATACTACTTTTGCAAAAAGAAAGAAATATTGGAGCATATTCAAGCTAAGACTTTAAGAGACCTTGATTTTAAAAGACATTGATTTTCTTTGTTTGCCCACTCCCAAATAGGTTTAGTTTTTTTTTCCAAAATTGAAGAATTTTAACTCTCAGAAGATTAAAAAATACATTAAGATAAAGTGCAGATATGTTTTATCTTCTCCCATTTCTGTTTTAGTCTCATGTCTATAAGTGAGTCTAGTTGCTGTTCTAATATGTAAGATTAAATAATAAATTATGAAAAGAACCATTCTAATGGGAGGGGCCAGACTGCTTAGTTAGACTCTCAGTCCTGCAACTCACTAGTGATATGACATTGGCAAGACATTTAAGATCCCCATGCCTCATTTTCCCTCATCATTAAAATGGCAATGATAACAGCTGTCTCACAGTATTGTTGCATTAAAAGAGTGTGTGTCCTTGTATCTGAGTATATATACATATACAGTTAAAACATTTTACAGGATTTTTTCCTGTGATAATGCATATTTTCACACAGTACTTTCCAAGGTTCATGAGTACACACACCACCTAGAAATCCTGCTAAAATGTAGACACAGTAGTCTGGTGTGGGAAACTGAGTTTTTGCATTTCTAACAAGCCCTCAGGTGATGGTGATCATGCTAGTCTGGGAACCACATTGTGACTAGCAATGTTCTCTTTAAGAAAATTAGAGGTACCAAAGGAACAGTTCATCCAAAGATAGGCACAATATTGGACAAAAATGGCAAGGACCTAAAATAAGCAGAAGATATTGAGAAAAGGTGGCAAGAATACACAGAAGACTGAACAAAAAAGCTCTGAATGACCCAGATAACCATGATGGTGTGGTCACTCACCTAGAGCAAGATATCCCGGACTGTGAAGTCAAGTGAGCCATAGAAAGCATTACTATGAACTAAGTTAGTGGAGGTGATGGAATTCCAGCTAAGCTATTTCAATTCCTAAAAGATGATGCTTTTAAACTGCTGCACTCATTATGTCAGCAAATTTGGAAAACTCAGCAGTGGCCATAGGGCTGGAAAAGTCAGTTTTCATTCGAATCCCAAGGAGAAGCAATGCCCCAATTGCACTCCCTTCACATACCAGCAAGATTAAGCTCAAAATCCTTCAAACTAGACTTTAGCAGTAAGTGAACCAAGAACTTCCAGATGTACAAGCTGATTTTAATAAGGCAGAGGAACCAGAGATCAAATTGCCAACAATTCCCCCCAAAAATCTACTTCTGCTTCATTGAATATGCTAAAGCCTTCAACTGAAAATTCTTAAAGAAATGGGAATACCCGGCCACATTATCTGCCTCCTGAGAAACCTGTATGCAGGCAAAGAAGCAACAGTTAGAACAACGGACTGGTTCAAAATTGAGAAAGGAGTATGTAAAGGCTGTATAGTGTCACTCTGTTTATTTTACTTATATGCAGAGTTCATCAAGCGAAATGCCAGACTGGATGAAGCACAAGCTGGGAATCAAGATTGACAGGAGACATATCAACAACCTCAGATATGCAGATGATACCACTTTAATGGCAGAAAATGAAGAGGAACTAAACAGCCTCTTGATGAAGGTGAAAGAGGAGAGTGAAAAAGCTGGCTTAAAACTCAGCATTTAAAAAACTAAAATCATGGTATCCGGCTCCATCACTTCAGGGCAAATAGATGGGGAAAATGTGGAAACAGTGTTAGATTTCACTTTCTTAATCGCCAAAATCACCACATAGGATGAGATGGTTGGATGGCATCACTGACTCAATGGATACGAGTTTGAGCAAACTCCGGGAGATAGTGAAGAAGAGGGAAGCTTGGCATGCTGCAGTTCATGGGATTGCAACTCCATATTTTTGCTCCATTACAAAAATATTTCATTGTAAATTAGATTTTTTAATATAAATTTATTTATTTTAATTGGAGGTTAATTACTTTACAATATTGTATTTGTTTTGCCATCAGTCAGTTCAGTTTAGTCGCTCAGTCATGTCCGACTCTTTGTGACCCCATGAATTGCAGCACGCCAGGCCTCCCTGTCCATCACCAACTCCCGGAGTTCACTCAGACTCACAGCCATAGAGTCAGTGATACCATCCAGCCATCTCATCCTCTGTCATCCCCTTCTCCTCCTGCCCCCAATCCCTCCCAGCATCAGACTCTTTTCCAATGAGTCAACTCTTCTCATGAGGTGGCCATAGTACTGGAGTACTAGCATCATTCCTTCCAAAGAAATCCCAGGGCTGATCTCCTTCAGAATGGACTGGTTGGATCTCCTTGCAGTCCAAGGGACTCTCAAGAGTCTACTCCAACACCACAGTTCAAAAGCATCAATTCTTTGGCGCTCAGCCTTCTTCACAGTCCAACTCTCATAAATCCGCCACAGGTATACACGTGTTCTCCATCCTGAAGCCCCCTCCCTCCTCCCTCCCTGTACCATCCCTCTGGGTCGTTCCCGTGCACCAGCCCCAAGCATCCAGCATCATTCATCAGACCTGGACTGGTGATTTGTTTCATATATGATATTATACATGCTTCAATGACATTCTCCCAAATCATCCCACTCTCTCCTTCTCCCATAGAGTCTAAAAGACTGTTCTATACATCTGTGCCTCTTTTGCTGTCTCGCATAAATTATATTTCTTAAATACTCTGTACATTACCTATATTATTATATATAAGACCAATCCATTTTATTGGAATAATTTAAGGTGATTTATTGAAAATAAACACATGATAAAAAGCTATTTCTTAAAAAAAAGTCGTAGGTGAACACAAAATATGCTTTTAATTAAATAATGAAATTTCTTTTAAAGTATGGTCTTGGTGGCTCAAAGGTTAAAGCATCTGCATGCAATGCGGGAGGCCTGAGTTCGATCCCTGGGTTGGGAAGATCCCCTGGAGAAGGAAATAGCAACCCACTCCAATATTCTTGCCTGGAAAATCCCATGGAAAGAGGAGCCTGGTAAGCTACAGTCCATGGGGTCACAAAGAGTAGGACATGACTGAGTGACTTCACCTTTCACCTTTCAAGTAAAGAAATTGCTATGTATCTGGAATACTGAATGCCCTATCAGACTTCAGTCTGTGCTGATTTATAACAAGTAATTATCTAATAAAGACAGTGTTAAGCATGTATGAGAGTTCTTGAAGCAATGATTTGCAGTTTTGACAAATTACTGTAGATCAAATGATGATGCCTCATTTATATTCTTTCTCCTCTTTTTTGAATCTACATCCTTAAGCAAATAGAGAAATGACTTTTAAGAGAAATACTCATTTGTATGGAAAAGTAGGTAAACCTTCTGAGGACTTATGCTTTTTATAGATTAATGGTAAGCCTTACCTCCCACCTGTGAGTTGGTGAATAGAGATTATTATTTCATTAGATTTCATTTGAGTGGGAAGGGAGGGTGTATGTAGTTAAAGACAAAGTTAATTACACACTGCTTTCTTTTTAATATACTATGAAAAGACTTGCTTCATTAGGCACAGGCCTAGTAATAATGTTTGATGATTACATTTTTGTTGGAGGATATAGTACAAGTAAAAGAAAGTAAAGAATACCCTTATGTGAACATGGTCTCTCACTGGGAGCAATTAGGTAATTTTACAAACATACACACACACACACACACACATATATACATACATATATGAAAGTGAAGGTGAAAGTTTCTCAGTTTTGTCTGACTCTTTACAACCCCATGGGCTATACATACCATGGAATTCTCCAGGCCAGAATACTGGAGTGGGTAGCCTTTCCCTTCTCCAGGGGATCTTCCCAACCCAGGGATCAAACCCAGGTCTCCCTCACTGCAGGCAGATTCTTTACCAACTGAGCTATCAGGAAAGCCATATACACACATATATTCAATTATGTTGTATATTTTGTGTTATTTTTAGATCAATTCATAAAGTTTCTAAGAGCCCATGGAAATATTATATTAAAGACTTGTTTTATGTATCTGACATAACCCTGAAGCCAAATCCCTTTAAAATATCTTAAAAATAATTAAAATGCAATTTCTAAGAAAAGTAACACATGCAAATGTTCCAAAGTACTTGTGTTTTGTTCTCAGACCATTAAAATATGGTGAATTCTTGATAAAGTTTTAAACACAATTTCTGAAAATGATTACCATCGTAAGACTAATACTCTATTGTTGTCACTATGGTTTTATGGATTATGTGTAAATTATGTACTTAAAAATCTTGGAACTTTAATCCAAGTTAGGCTATTTGTCATGTTTAAAACCCAAGGCACTCTGAAATTTTCTATAGAAACAATGGTAGGTTCTTTAAATCTGTAAAGGAATTTTAGTTTGATATTATATTGTCCATTTTAAAATTTGCATTGCAGAATGATAGCTGGACTATCATTGTGAGTGCTCAGTCACTTCAGTTGGGTTCAACTCTTAGCAACTCCATGGACTGTAGCCTGAGAGGCACCTCTGTCTATAGGATTCTTAAGGCAAGAATACTGGAGTGGATTGCCATACTCTCCTCCAGAGGATCTCCCTGACTCAGGGATCGAACCCAAGTCTCTTGTGTCTCCTGTGTTCCAGGCGGTTCTTTACCACTAGTGCCACTTGATAACTCAATATTAAACAAGAAAGTCACTTTTTCTCTGAGATTATGGCTTACTTCCAATGTCATCATTACTCGTAGGGATGATCAGTAAGTGATATTTCATATGACTTTCAAAAAATATTAATAATGCCTTAAATGTCATTGTCTGTAAATTTCATTTCTCTTCTGTTTATTTAATAACTCAATCAAAAACTATCAGCAGATTTTGCATTAAACCTACCTGACGAGAATCACTCATTAATAACATAAGCAATAGATACCTTGGGTAGGAAGATTAATTTTAAAAGGAAGAATAAATAAAGGAAAGACAAATCATGGCTAAAATACTCCTTAAGAAGATAAAGGAACTTCCCTGGTGAGCCAGTGGTTAAGACTCCGTACCTCCACTGCAGCGCACATGGGTTTGATATTCGGTCTAGTAACTAAGAGCCTGCATGGCCCATGGTGTAATCAAAAAAAAAAAGAAAAAGAACTATGGTATTGACTTCTATTTTTTTGAACATTGTATAAAATCTAATTTCCTTCTGAGTTTCTAGATTCTTTTTTCCAATTTAAGCATTTACTGAAGGCAATGACATAATGATGGTGAATGATTTTATTTTATACATATAATAGCAAAACAAAATAGCAGGTTGAAAACTAAATGTACTAGATTTTTACAGATTATAATTAAAGGTGAATAGTGCATTTAAATCCAGGACATCTTACTGCAGTGCCTTTGAGTTACTGATAGTAGATTCAAAAGCAAAGTAATACATTGAAGAAATGATAAACCATAAATTACTAATAAAATATTACAAGTCCATTTTTATCCAATTTAAGATAAAGATGATTTAGACATTTAGGCAGAGGATTACTCTCTTGAGATAATGATGATTCCTCATATCTTCGAAATTTCCCTGGGTTTCATACAAACTCAAATTAGTCTGAATTATTAATCTACATCTAGATCTTCAAATTTAAAATCTACAGACATCCTATTTATTTTAGTTCAAAGCATCATGAGTTGTGTGTATTTGAGTACCTACCTGAGTACCTGTTATATGTGCATTCAGAGATATGGGTGGGATATATGCTTGCTATTTATTTTGTAGAATGTAAATTTGTAAGTCACTTCATGCTTTCTTCCCATGAGTTTAAAAATAAATGTATTCTGCTTGCTAAATCAAGTTGTAAATACCTCATTTAGTCTTCTACCATAGTAACCCATAAGGAGAGAAAGGTTTCTGTTCCATATTTTAACTCTGGCCTCATCATATGCCAGTGCCTGCTGATTATAAGTACTATTAGGGAAACTAAAATCAGTATGGAGCACTCAAGTTGTTTTTCAAATAAAGTTCTTGTTTCAGCATTTATTTTATCAAAAGTTTTTTTTTAATTTATTTATTTTAATTGGAGGTTAATTACTTTACAATATTGTATTGGTTCTGCCACACATCAACATGAATCCGAGGCTTTTAATCGAGGTTATGAAAAAGCCCATAAACTTTCTGCTGAATATTTAACAAGCTGGAGGTCACTGCACACATGTCTTATCAAGGGCAAGTGAAATGAGATTGCAATCAGGAAAATAGAAGACTTGATGATCAGCAAAGCTTTGTCTCTTAGATAAAAATCTTTAAAAAAAAAAAACTCACATTTTCACTTTTCTTTTGTAGGATTTAATTTTCCTGGTTGGAGCCATAATTTTAAAAACTGGTAAATAGCACTGAGTAATTCATTTGATTTGAATCACAAGCTTATCTTTAACATGATGATAGTAATTAATTCTTCACAATAGAAAGACTGGCAGAATTTAACTAAGAAAGCTTCACTAAAGATTCACAGTTTAACAATGAAAGCATATTCTTTTTGATAAAAATAAATTTACAAATGCCATATGATATTGTACACTTTCTAACTGATCTAACTTACTATTACTTATATCAAAATCCTATCAAACCTATGTTTTTACCCTCAGAGGAATTAGCTATGAAAGAAAATTGAATCAGATTTTAAAACACATATTTTACTATCTATCTTCAGAAAGAAATGAGTGAATGAATTGACTTTCAATCTACCCTCATTTAAGTTCAAAATACCTACATAGAGAATTTGTCTTTAGCTAGATCATGTGTAAATGTAGAATGAAAATTTCAATTGTATACATTCTCCTAGCTAATTAATATATATATATATAATACTATATACACAGCTAATATATACATATATGTATGTATGAAATTTAGGCTCACATTCCAATCCCAAACAAAGGCAATGCCAAAGAATGCTCAAACTACCACACAATTGAACTCATCTCACATGCTAGTAAAGTAATGCTCAAAATTCTCCAAGCCAGGCTTCAGCAATACATGAACCATGAACTCCCTGATGTTCAAGCTGATTTTAGAAAAGGCAGAGGAACCAGAGATCAAATTGCCAACATCCTCTGGATCATGGAAAAAGCAAGAGAGTTCCAGAAAAATATCTATTTCTGTTGTATTGACTATGACAAAGCCTTTGACTGTGTGGATCACAATAAACTGTGGAAAATTCTGAAAGAGATGGGAATACCAGACAACCTAACCTGCCTCTTGAGAAATCTGTATGCAGGTCAGGAAGCAACAGTTAGAACTGGACATGGAACAACAGACTGGTTCCAAATAGGAAAAGGAGTCTGTCAAGGCTGTATATTGTCACCCTGCTTATTTAACTTCTATGCAGAGTACATCATGAGAAACGCTGGACTGGAAGAAACACAAGCTGGAATCAAGATTGCTGGGAGAAATATCAATAACCTCAGATATGCAGATGACACCACCCTTATGGCAGAAAGTGAAGAGAAGCTAAAAAGGCTCTTGATGAAAGTGAAAGAGGAGAGCGAAAAATTTGGCTTAAAGCTCAACATTCAGAAAAAAAAGATCATGGCATCTGGTCCCGTCACTTCATGGGAAATAGATGGGCAAACAGTGGAAACAGTATCAGACTTTATTTTTGTGGGCTCCAAAATCACTGCAGATGGTGACTGCAGCCATGAAATTAAAAGACGCTTACCCTTGGAAGAAAAGTGATGACCAACCTAGATAGTATATTCAAAAGCAGAGACATTACTTTGCGACTAAGGTCCGTCTAGTAGAGGGTATGGTTTTTCTCGTGGTCATGCACGGATATGAGAGTTGGACTGTGAAGAAGGCTGAGCCCCGAAGAATTGCTACTTTTGAACTGTGCTGTTGGAGAAGACTCTTGAGAGTCCCTTGGACTGCAAGGAGATCCAACCAGTCCATTCTCAAGGAGATCAACCCTGGGATTTCTTTGGAAAGAATGATGCTAAAGCTGAAACTCCAGTACTTTGGCCACCTCATGCGAAGAGTTGACTCATTGGAAAAGACTCTGATGCTGGGAGGGATTGGGGGCTGGAGGAGAAAGGGACGACCGAGGATGAGATGGCTGGATGGCATCATGGACTCGATGGACATGAGTCTGAGTGAACTCCGGGAGTTGGTGTTGAACAGGGAGGCCTGGCGTGCTGTGACTCATGGGGTCGCAAAGAGTTGGACACGACTGAGCGATTGAACTGAACTGAAACCTAATCTATGGTAAAAATACAATACCATTTTTATCTTATAATTATCAGTCACCATCTGCAGTGATTTTGGAACCCAAAAGAAGTAAAGTCTGACACGGATTCTACTGTTTCCCCATCTATTTCCCATGAAGTGATGGGACCAGATGCCATGATCTTTTTTTTCTGAATGTTGAGCTTTAAGCCAACTTTTTCACTCTCCTCTTTCACTTTCATCAAGAGGCTTTTTAGTTCCTCTTCACTTTCTGCCATAAGGGTGGTGTCATCTGCATATCTGAGGTTCTTGATATTTCTCCTGGCAATCTTGATTCCAGCTTGTGTTTCTTCCAGTCCAACGTTTCTCATGATGTACTCTGCATATAAGTTAAATAAGCAGGGTGACAATACACAGCCTTGACGTACTCCTTTTCCTATTTGGAACCAGTCTTTTGTTCCATGTCCAGTTCTGACTGTTGCTTCCTGACCTGCATACAGATTTTTCAAGAGGCAGGTCAGGTGATCTGGTATTCCCATTTCTTTCAGAATTTTCCACAGTTGATTGTGATCCACACAGTCAAAGGTTTTGGTATAGTCAATAAAGCAGAAATAGATATTTTTCTGGAACTCTCTTGCTTTTTCCACGATCCAGCGGATGTTGGCAATTTGATCTCTGGTTCCTCTGCCTTTTCTAAAACCAGCTTGAACATCTGGAAGTTCACGGTTCACGTATTGCTGAAGCCTAGCTTGGAGAATTTTGAGCATTACTTTACTAGCATGTGAGATGAGTGCAATTGTGCGATAGTTTGACTGTTCTTTCCCATTGCCTTTCTTTGGAATTGAGATGAAAATTGACCTTTTCCAGTCCTGTGGCCACTGCTGAGTTTTTCAAGTTTGGTGGCATATTGAGTGCAGCACTTCTGCAGCATCATCTTTCAGGATTTGGAACAGTTCAACTGGAATTCCAACACCTTCACTAGCTTTGTTCATAGTGATGCTTTCTAAGGCTCAGTTGAGTTCACATTCCAGGATGTCTGGCTCTAGATGAGTGATCACACCATCATGATTATCTGGGACATGAAGTTCTTTTTTGTGCAGTTCTTCAGTGTATTCCTGCCACCTCTTCTTAATATCTTCTGCTTCTGTTAGGTCCAGACCATTTCTGTCCTTTATTGGGCCCATCTTTGCATGAAATGTTCCCTTGGTATCTCTAATTTTCTTGAAGAAATCTCTATTCTTTCCCATTCTGTTCTTTTCCTCGATTTCTTTGCATTGATCTCCGAAGAAGGCTTTCTTATCTCTTCTTGCTATTCTTTGGAACTCTGCATTCAGATGCTTATGTCTTTCCTTTCCTACTTTGCTTTTCACCTCTCTTCTTTCACAGCTATTTGTAAGGCCTCCCCAGACAACCATTTTGCTTTTTTGCATTTCTTTTCCATGGAGATGGTCTTGATCCCTGTCTCCTGTACAATGTCTCGAACCTCATTCCATAGTTCATCAGGCACTCTATCTATCAGATCTAGGCCCTTAAATCTATTTCTCACTTCCACTGTATAATCATAAGGGATTTGATTTAGATCATACCTGAATGGTCTAGTGGTTTTCCCCACTTTCTGCAATTTGAGTCTGAATTTGGTAATAAGGAGTTCATGATCTGAGCCACAGTCAGCTCCTGGTCTTGTTTTTGTTGACTGTATAGAGGTCCTCCATCTTTGGCTGCAAAGAATATCATCAATCTGTTTTCGGTGTTGACCATCTGGTGATGTCCATGTGTAGAGTCTTTTCTTGTATTGTTGGAAGAGGATGTTTGCTATGACCAGTGCATTTTTTTTGGCAAAACTCTATTAGTCTTTGCTCTGCTTCATTCTGTATTCCAAGGCCAAATTTACCTTTTAGTCCAGTTGTTTCTTGACTTCCTACTTTTGAATTCCAGTCCCCTATAATGAAGAGGACATCTTTTTTGGGTGTTAGTTCTAAAAGTTCTTGTAGCTCTTCATAGAACCATTCAACTTCAGCTTCTTCAGTGTTGCTGGTTGGGGCATAGACTTGGATAACTGTGATATTGAATGATTTGCCTTGGAGACGAACAGAGATCATTCTGTCTTTTTTGAGATTGCATCCAAGTACTGCATTTCAGAATCTTTTGTTGAGCATGATGATTAGTCCATTTCTTCTGAGGAATTCCTGCCCGCAGTAGTAGATATAATGGTCATCTGAGTTAAATTCACCCATTCCAGTCCATTTTAGTTTGCTGATTCCTAGAATGTCGATGTTTACTCTTGCCATCTCTAGCTTGACCATTTCCAATTTGCCTTGATTCATGGACCTGACATTCCAGGTTCCTATGCAATATTGCTCTTTACAGCATCGGATCTTGCTTCTATAACCAGTCACATCCACAACTGGGTACTGTTTTTGCTTTGGCTCCATCCCATCATTCTTTCTGGAGTTATTTCTCCACTGATCTCCAGTAACGTGTTGGGCACCTACTGACCTGGGGAGTTCCTCTTTCAGTATCCTATCATTCTGGCTTTTTGTACTGTTCATGGGTTTCTCAAGGCAAGAATACTGAAGTGGCTTGCCATTCCCTTCTCCAGTGGACCACATTCTGTCAGACCTCTCCACCATGACCCGCCCGTCTTGGGTTGCCCTGCAGGCATGTCTTGGTTTCATTGAGTTAGACAAGGCTGTGGTCCTACTATGATTAGATTGACTAGTTTTCTTTGAGTATGGTTTCAGTGTGTCTACCCTCTGATGCCCTCTTGCAACACCTACCATCTTACTTGGGTTTCTCTTACCTTGGGCATGGGGTATCTCTTCATGGCTGCTCCAGCAAAGCACAGCCACTGCTCCTTACCTTGGGCGAGGGGTATCTCCTTACCACTGCCCTTCCTTACCTTCAACATGGGATGGCTCTTCTAGGCCCTCCTCTGCTCATGCAGCCACGGCTCCTCAGGTTGCTCCTCCCAGCCGCCGCCCCTGGCCTCCAGTGTGGGATGGCCCCTCCCAGCTGCTGCCCCTGGCCTCTGGCGCTTGGTTGCTCCTCAGGGCCACTGCCCCTGGCCTCAGATGCAAGGTGGCTTCTCCCAACTGCCACCCCTGGCCTCGGACGTGGGGTAGCTCCTTCCAGCCGCTGCCCCTGACCTCGGACTTGAGTAGCTCCTCTCGGCCATTCCTGCGCCTTCACAGCCTGGCACTCTCGGCTGCTGCCCCTGACTTCGGAAGTGGGGTAACTCCTCCCGGCCGTGCTTAGTGCGCCGGGTCACAGCTGCCCACGCTTGGTATAGGCATAACATTAATCTTTTCTAAACAGAAAAGGGAAAAAATAAATGGCAGAGCTACAAATGAATTACAGCTTCTGATCTTCCTGCTTACATTTCTTTGGAACAATTTCTTTACCAGAGTTTAAGTAGAATGATTAGTGGCTAGGGCATAGGTGGATCTTTAAGATTAATCACTATATTCCACCACTCCATCCAGTGTATGGGAGAGGTAGGTAGATATTGGAGAATGGACTTAATTACATATAATGTAGCCAGGTCTGGCCTCTGCCATTTTGTCTAAGCAAGCACAAAATGGAAGAATTGGGGAATGCGAAGTCATGTGGGCCTTAGGAAGCATCACTACCAACAAAGCTAATGGAAGTGATGGAATTCCAGTGGAGCCATTTCAGTTCTAAAAGATGATGTTGTGAAAGTGCTGCAGTCTATATGCCAGCAAATTTGGAAAACTCAGCAGTGGCCACAGGACTGGAAAAGGTCAGTTTTCATCCCAATCCCAAAGAAAGATAATGGCAAAGAATGTTAAAACTACTGCACAACTGCACTCATCTCACATGCTAGCAAAGGAATGCTCAAAATTCTCCAAGCCAAACTTCAACAATAAGTGAACTGTGAACTTCCAGATGTTCAAGCTGAATTTAGAAAAGGCAGAGGAGCCAGAGATCAAAATGCCAACATGTGTTGGATGATTGAAAAATCAAAAGAATACCAGAAAAACAACTACTTCTGCTTTATGGATTACACCAAAGCCTTTGGCTGTGCAAATCACAACAAACTGTGGAAAATTCTTCAAGACATGGGAATACCAGACCACCTGACCTACCTCTTGAGAAATCTGTATACAGGTCAGGAAGGAACAGTTAGAACTGGGACAACAGACTGGTTCCAACTAGGAAAAGGATTACATCAAGTCTGTATATTGTCACCCTGCTTTTTTAAGTTATATGCCGAGTACGCTATGAAAAATGGTAGGTTGGATGAAGCATAAGCTGGAATCAAGATTGCTAGGAGAAATATCAATAACCTCAGATATAGGGATGTCACTACCCTTATGACAGAACACAAAGAAAAACCAAAAAACCTCTTGATGAAAGTGAAAGAGAAGAGTGCAAAAGCTGGCTTGAAACTCAACATTAAAAAAATGAAGATCATGGCATCTGGTCCCATCACTTCATGGCAAATAGATGGGGAAACATTGGAAACAGTTACAAATTTTATTTCTTTGGCCTCAAAGTAACTGCAGATGGCGACTGTAGCCATGCAATTAAAAGACATTTGCTCCTTGGAAGGAAAACTATGACCAACCTAGATGGCATATTAAAAAGCAGAGACATTACTTTGCCAACAATGGTTCATCTAGTCAAAACTATGGCTTTTCCAGTAGTCATGTATGGATGTGGGGATTGGGCTATAAAGAAAGCTGAGTGCTGAAGAAATGATGTTTTTGAACTGCGGTCTTGCAGAAAACTCTTGAGAATCCCTTGAACTGCAAGGAGATCAAACCACCCAATCTTAATGGAAATCAGTCCTGAATATTCATTGGAAGGACTGATGCTGTAGTTGAAATCCAATACTTTGGCCACCTGATTTGAAGACCTGACTCATTAGAAAAGACCCTGATTCTGGGCAATATTGAAGGCAGGAGGAAATGGGGATGACATAGGATTAGATGGTTGGATGGCATCACTGACTCGATGGACATGAGTTTGAGCAAGCTCTAGGAGTTGGTGATGGACAAGGAAGCCTGGTGTGCTGCAGTCCACGGGGGTTGCAAAGAGTTGGACATGACTGAGTGAACTGAACTGAAAAGGACACAAATTACTTGCTTGTTAGAGGAACTCTCCATGCATGCTATGTTCTGTTATTTCTCGAACACTTATTATGAAGAATAAAGGTGCATATTATTGGATGGTGTTTGCTTGTGACTTTGAGAAAGTTACTTGGTTATTCTCCATCAAGTTATCTCTTTTGTATGGAAAGGGGGGATAATGGCTAATGTTAATGCGAATAATATTAACACCTACCCTACTGGATTGTTTTCAGGATCAAATGACAAAAGCTGTGGGAAACACAAACTAAGTGTGCTTGAGTTTGCTTTTTCCCTGTTAACCATATAACTCAGATTGGGACTTGAATCCACATGCCAAGACTTGAACCCTACCTAAACTCTGATTGAGACTTGAACCTACAGTCTTTTAATTAGAATCATTCACCTGGTGTCTGGACTTACTGAGGATCAGGTTCTTTGCATCTTAGCGCAGAAAGAATTCAGTGAGAGGCAAAGATATAAAGTAGTAGTAGCTTTATTAACATAGGACACTTGTAAGAGTCGCAAGCAAGTGAGGGGGCTCTGCCCCAAGGATTAAGTGTGCTACAATTTTATAATCAAAGGAAAGTGGGGGAGGGGGAAAAGACCACCTTCTTTCTCATCTTCTACTAAACATCAGGCTTACATCACTAGCTCTTTCTTTGTATCAGGCTGGAGAGTGTCTGACTCTATGAGGCCAAGCCAGGACTGTCATAGCACTTATTCAAATCAGCAAAAGGGTGGTAACATTTTTTTCTTCTACTCAGTGGCCTGGGACATATCTCATGCTTTTACTTGTAGCTTTGTAATTAAGCAAACCTGCTTTGTCCCATGACATTCAGGTAGTTTTCTTGAGATATCATTCCTTATCTTTCCCTCTCTGTCTATACTCCCTTATTGGGACTTCTACAACTACCTGTGTAACTTATTCTTTCCTTATCACCTACACTCTTACAGACACTGAATATTGTTATAATTTTGCCAAAATGATATATGAAAAATGTGTCTGTTTGATGTCTGTATATAATTTTCTATACTTATGGGTGAGACAGAACATCTTAGCATGTTTGAGCACGTGTTCACCAGAATATTAATTCTAGCTATAAAAATTTCCATTTATCATTATTGCTTTGCAACATATTGGACTTTCATCAATTACTGCAGTTTTTTGAAAGTAAATTCCCGAATTTCTCAGTTATATAAAGCTGTATGCATAGAAATTAATATGCATTGTTTAACTCATACAGAAGGCAGATGCTACTACTACTACTAAGTCGCTTCAGTCGTGTCCGACTCTGTGCGACCCCATAGACGGCAGCCCACCAGGCTCCGCCGTCCCTGGGATTCTTCAGGCAAGAACACTGGAGTGGGTTGCCATTGCCTTCAAAACACCCAAAATGTTAGTGTTTGCTGTAGTTTACTAGAATACATGTAATTATGAGAAATGCCATTTTGTCACTATTCTTTATAGGATTGTACATTACATAAGTTTGCATAGATTCTATCTATATAAAAGCATGTTTAGCATTAAAATATTTTTTTAAGTTACCTGGCTAATTATATTTAAGTTGATACAATTTAAGTTAAAATATATTTTTTAAAAAGTTCCCTGGCTAATTATACTTAAAGTGATACAATTTATGTTGAGAAATGTCAACATTACATTGACATATTGTATGTTATATACTTCCCGAGGGCTAGGGAGGAAAATATCATTTGCTAATTTGAAATGTTTTAAAGTACTTTGTTAGAATTTATTTTGCTAGCATGACTTTCTTTGATTATAAGTGACTACACTTATTTTAACCATGCAGGACCAATTTGAGATGCTATTTACAATACCAAATTCGATTTTAGAATTAAATAGTGTGTTATCCAGTAATACTCCCCATGCTGTCATAGTTCAGTAGAGGACAATTTGAAATAGTAGCTATCATATAGACACAAGCATACCACATAATACTTAAAAGCTAGAGCTTGATTTGACATTCTTTGAAAGAACATATCAAAATGGTAAACTTGCCCTGCTCTTGATTGTTTTGAGTTCAAGAGGTATACAAATTATAAAGTACTCTCTTGTTGCTATGACTAATTCATTCTATGAATAAATTCTACATTGATGAATGTCATCCAAATTATGTATATTAGTGAAAGTATAATGTAAATATAGCAAGTAGCAAGTAGATGGTAATGAGAGAGAATTCCATTTGGCTGAAATGATAGAGCTAGGCAGTGTTTTTCTCCCCTAGCTCTGAAATAGAAAAAAAAAAAATTCAAACTCTGTGATCACAAAATAGTGTTATATCGAAATTATGCTTTGTTAAAAATTGGGTTAAAAAGTAACAATGGCTAAACTCAAGTGAAGATTTGGTCCTTACGTATTTTTGATTCACATTACTCTTAGTTAATTGTTTTACTCTACCTCAGTTGGTTGTGCTTATTCTATTTCAGTTAGTGGACTCAACATTTGTATTTATTGAAAATAAATGCCATGAAATTGCTTATTCAAGACTTATGCCTTGAAGTTTGAAATGTTTATATTTCCGGAGCACTTTAAAAGCCTGTCTTTTTAACATTTTAAAATAAACAAACATTTACACATTGGACTGGTGGAAGAAGAATTTAAACTAGAAATGTGATTGTAGTAATAGGTTTAATTACTTTGCGAGGAATTCAGAAGGATGTATCCATGTGGGAATAAAGACTTCCCTCCCTCCAGTGACCTCAGTATAATGTATTTTTAAAGAAACCATCCTTTATGCATTTCATGGTTGCCCTCACCTTGCATCTTTGTGATTGGGAAAATTGGTAGGAAGGAATGTAATTAAGGAAGGAAAATCACACTTAGGAATTGCCAAGCATGATTTTCTCTTCTCCTCCCATTGCTTGCTGGTAGGCCTCCCTCCAGGTGTTTAGCTAGAGATAGAGTGAGTCATTTTCTTGGTACATATGGTGAGTGACTTGCTTGGCAATGTACTGTCAATATTGATAATTAGTTGCACAGCAACATATGTTCTTTTATTTTCAAGGTGAAATTCGTACTTGAGTAGTATCCTTCATGCAGAATTGCCCCTTCAGTACTAAGAGAATTTTAATGCTACACCTGAATGGAAAGGAGAATAAGAAAGAGGGTGACAAAAAGATAGCTTTGAAGAGAGATCATTGATTCCTTCAAGATATAAAGGAAAATATAACGTGATTATCATTAACTTTTATCAGTTTGGCTTAAAATACTTAATATAGCCTGTATATCCAGAAGCCCTAGCATAATATACATTATTGTAAAAATAGTAGGGCATATTAAGATTTTAGAAGTCATATTTGTCTCAGCAATGCCAAAAAGTTACAAGGGACAATGGGAATAAGATAAGGAATCTGAATAAGTGGTAACAACTACTTTCTTGAGGGACTTCAGAAGGGTCAGCTAGTATTTGATAACATCAAAGGATAAGTGAAGTCGCTCAGTCGTGCCCGACTCTTTGCAATCCCATGGACTGTAGCCTACCAGGCTCCTCCGTCCGTGGGATTCTCCAGCCAGGAGTAAGGATGCTAGTCTTCTATTAAGAAATCTATGCCTTGAGAGTAACAAAGAAGTATCTGCAAACACTCTAAAAAGCAATGTAGTTCTATGTTGTATCAGGAAGAAAAAGACTATTCAAGAAAACCATTTACATTTCATTATTATCTGTGAAAGTGATAAGATCAGCAGATTACAGTTCAAATAGCCTCAGTGTTTTCTTTATTCCTGGCTGTTTGTATCACTAAGTTTTAAAAACTAACAAAAATATGAGGCAGAAAGATTTTAAAATCCAATACATTGCAAGAAAATTTTGCCAGAAAATGTTTGAGTAATTCAATGCTATGAAGACATATTAGACATATATTTACCTTCAGGTTGAACAAATTGGCAAAATTATGTGGTTGCACTTATTTTTCAAGACAATTAAGAGTTAAGAGGAAAGGAAAATCAAGCATGATATTTCAGAGAGGGTTAATCAGATAAACAGATGTGAAATACCATTGTCATCACATCATTATCAAGATTATACATTATACATGACACATCACTGACGACGTTAATGTTGATCACTTGACTGAGGTAGTGTTCCTCAGGTTTATCCACCATAGTTTCTCCTGTTTTTTCCTCCCTGTCCATGCTCTGCACAGCCCACACTTCAGGCTTGGGGAGTTAACACTTTACTTCCTTGAGGGCAAGAGTGCTTATGTAAATTATTTGCAATCCTATATGAGAGATTTCTTTCATTCAGCTCTATTTATTTATATTGAATCCTTTACTAACAGCAGTATGAACCCATGGATATTTATTTTATACTTTGGGTTATAAATAAATACAACTTTTATTTTGTTGCTCAAATTATTCCAACTTTGGGTATTGGGAGCTATTCAGGGTGGCTTTTCCATCCTTTTTACAACACATTTATCATTGTTATTTTGCGCCACAAATTTCTTTGTGACACTAAAGAGGCTCCAAGAATCTGTATATTTTCTTTGTGTTTTGCAGTTATGGATGTTTCCACTGATAAATCTTTGCCTGTTTTTTCCTCAGCCACATTGGGTTACTCATCAATCCATCAAAGACATACTTCTTTTCTGTTACAGTGCTTTTTATTTCTGTCAATCCCTTTTGATTTTTCTTTGGATTTGCATTTCCATGTTTTTATACCCATTTGTTTTTGCATATTGTCTACTTTTTCCCTATAAGATTCCTTAAAATATTATCCATAGTTACTTTAAATTCCCTGATACTTTTAATATGTATCATATCTGAGTCTAGTTCTGGTGATTTTCTTGTCTCTACAGATTGTTTTTGCTTGCCTTCTTACTTTTTGCTTAAAGTTGGACATATTATATTGGGTAATAGGAAGTGATGTTGACAGGCCTCTTTCATAAGGATTTATATTAATCTGCCTAGTTTTGTACTGTGTTTACTATCATTGCATCTCTAGGCTTCAGAGGTTTTTAATTTCATTATTGTCCTTGTTTTAATCTACCCTCTTGATACTGGGCTTGCAGAAGTACTCCTCCTCAGAAAGTCTATCTTGCAATTCCTTCGGCTATAATCCAATACTATTTTACTGGAACACTTCCAATACTATTGGTGGTAAGATAAGGGGTAGTAGAAGCATTTCATAATCTTATGTTTATATTTTTAGTCTCTTAGAGAGTGTGCATCTCAGGGCTGTGACTTCACAAATGTTTCTCAAGTGGTATAGCTTCTCCATTAACCTCCTGAGTAAGACAGAAAGGTTGTAGAGGGGATTAGAGTGGAAGAAATGTTCTTCCTCCATCAAAAATAAGACTTTGGTAGTCTTTTCCTTTTGAGAGTAAGCCTCTGTTCTGGAGAAGAATCTGGAGTATTTCACAATGTTAAGTAACTCCTTTTATCCGCAGCCAGAGCCAGACCTTCCTAGGTCTTTACCATGAGAACCTGGTAGTCTTCATGGTGGTAAAGCTCATGAAATTGTAGGATCCTTTGCAGAAATGAGGGTCTTCAAGAGGTTTTCTTCTTTTTTTTTTTTTTTACTCTCAGCATAGTCCATAGCCTCCTGCCTCCTGTATTTCATCAGAGTTATAATTTAAGCATTGATACCTGTTTATGACTCTAGAGACTTCTGTTGTAGATGTGCATGGGTCACCCGTGACTGATTTTTGTCTCTCTCTCCAGATTTTGGTCCGTCAGTTTGCCCTGCAAGTTTAGTTCTCTGATAGGTCCAAGGAAAGCATGTGATTTTCAGCTTGTTCAGATTTTTTCTTGTAACAAAGCGTGCATGTATGCTAAGTTGCTTCAGTCATGTCCAACTCTTTGCAACCTTATGGGTGTAGCTCACCAGGCTTCTCTGTCCATGGGATTCTCCAGGCAAGAATGCTAGAGTGGATTGCCATGCCCTCCACCAGGGCATCTTCCCAACCCAGGGATTGAACCTACATCTTTTACACCTCCTGCATTGGTAGGTAAGTTCTTTACCACAAGCACTACCTGGGAAGCCCAGGCTCTTTAGATATCAAAGTTGAAACTGGAAATTGTCTTATAGCATTATAATTAGTTCAATAAAAATACATTTTTCAAATTTTACATTCAATCACATTAAATGTTATCATATTCATTGTCCTACTTATTTCCATTTTCTTCTGGATAACTTTTGTATTTCTGAACAGTAATGCAATACTGGAACTAACTAAACAACAACAGTTTAAAGCATATTTTGGACAATAGTTTCTCTCCTATAAAAATTCCAAAGACCAACATTTTAAAATGAATTATTAATTAAGCTATCACTATGTATTCAATATAGTTACTTTTTCTCATTTAATAAATCATTGTTTTTTGTTTGGAATAGATATGATGTGAAAAGCTTAAAACAGATTTAGGGTTATTGACCAAAAATCTCTACCTAAATTTCAATGTTTTAAAAAATAGTCTTTGTGCCTACAAGAGTTTAACCAACCAATGTCATTTTCATTTGTCCTTCTTATTTATAGATGACCTAGTTAAGAGGTGTTCAATATAAACTGCCAGTTGTAAGTAATCATATATTCGGTTTAATCATTCTTTTTACCCCTGGATTGGTTCTTTGTTGGTGTTGGAATAAAATTTTATTTTTCCTTATTCAGGTCCCCATGTTAATTTATTATTGTTTCAGAAAGAAGTTCATCAAAGTTAGAACAAATAATCTTTGATTATTTTCTATAGCATAAACAACCCAGAATCTATTAAGAAGAACTTGGCAACCTTTGGATCTATCTATATATATATATATATCATTTCTCAAGAACAAAAGAAATTCTATTGCTATCTCTTTGAAAAAAATCAAACATTGATGGACATATTTTTCCAAGAAAGTTTTACTACAAAGTAAGTCTGGTGGGCTTTGTTATTTATGGTCTCTCAAATCATATTCTCCTACTATACCATTATAGAATGGATCAAGAGGTAATAACAGTGGAAAATATAGAAATAGGACAAACTGTTTAAATATTGCTACTAATTACTAATATCAATGCCTTTTATCATGTGTTTACTGAGTTCAAGGCACTAAGACTTTATTCTCAGAATCAAACATATGGGATAAAATTTAATATCTCAAATTTAAAAACTAAGTTAAACAGGTTGCCAGTTTATACCATTAGAACATGAAGGGTCCAGTAATACATTTGATTTCAATATCTTTGTCATTAACTATTAAGTGGACCTGTCACAAACGCTTGTTTATAGATTCATGATATCTTCACATAAACTTTGATTATGAATTGAGCAAGTAGATATCACCAACTATTTTGCAGAATCATTGTTACTATTTTATTATTTGAAAAGTTTACAGCTTTCTAAGACAATCAACCACTATTAACCAACAAGGGTCACATGGCTTCACCAGTGTCTCCTCATGTCCCAAGTCCTAGCATGAAATACTATTCCAAAGAATGACATAAGAGATCATACTGGAATTTTTATTCTCAGCCAAATCCATTGGCATCTAAATTGAAAAATTGATTTCCAGAAAGCAATTATATTTCTCAGCATTTATCTTTGGGTACAGTGTATAATTTATTGTCATTTATTTTAGCATCAATTCTTAGTTCTGATCAATAATGCTAGATTAAAGATGAAAGGTATTATTCAAAGCATGGGGCTTTGAAATGAAATGTAGTACTCTTCAGAACTTTGCTATACTATTTTTACTTTTGTATTGTTCTCTGAAGCAGATGGCATTGAGTGAAAGTTCTGAAACTCACTAATAACTACCCATTCACACTGCATCTTCATTAGAGGAGAGTGCTCTACACTGCTTTCAGGAGGACCACTTAACTTCCTAGAAGAGATGATTTACCACATATGAGGGAACATATATATGTCTATCATTTTGCCTTTTTAAATAATTTCCAAGAGAACATGGACTTCACTTCATTACATTAATGTACTTGTATGTCAATAGAGTTTTGCCAAGAGAACACACTGTTCATAGCAAACACCCTCTTCCAACAAGAGAGATGACTCTACACATGGACATCACCAGATGCTCAATACTGAAATCAAATTGATTATATTATTTGCAGCCAAAGATGGAAAATCTCTATACAGTTAATAAAAAAAAATTCCACAACTGACTGTGGCTCAGATCATGAACTCCTTATTGCAAAATTCAGACTTAAATTGAAAAAAGTGGGGAAAACCACTAGACCATTCAGGTATGACTTAAATCAAATCCCTTATGATTATACAGTGGAAGTGAAAAACAGATTCAAGGGACTAGACTTGATAGATAGAGGACGTGAAGAACTATGGATGGAGGTTCATAATTTACAGGAGGCAGGATCAAAACCATCCCCAAGAAAAAGAAATGCAACAAGGCAAAACGATTGTCTGAGGAGGCCTTACAAAGAGATAAGTAAAGAAGAGAAACAAAAGGCAAAGAAGAAAAGGAAAGATGTAACCATCTGAATGCAGAGTTACAAAGAATAGCAAGGAGAGATAAGAAAACCTTCCTAAGTGAACAATGTAAGGAAATAGAGGAAAACAATAAAATAGGAAAGACTAGATATCTCTTCAAAAAAATCAGAGATACCAAGTAGACATTTCATGCATAGATGGGCACAATAAAGGACAAAAATGGTAAAGAACGAACAGAAGCAGAAAATATTCAGAAGACGTGGTAAGAGTACACAGATCAGTGTTTTACAGTGTTGAAAAAATATTTTAGACCTGCATAACCACGATGGTGTGACCACTTACCTAAAGACAGACAACCTGGAGTGTGAAATCAAGTGGGCCTTAGAAAGCATCACTACAAACAAAGCTAGTGGAGGTGATGAAGTTCCAGTTAAGCTATTTCAAATCCTAAAAGATGATGCTGTGAAAGTGCTGCACTCAATATGCTAGCAAATTTGAAATCTCATCAGTGGCACAGGACTGGAAAAAGTCAGTTTTCATTCCAATCACAAGGAAAGGTGATGCCAAAGAATGTTCAAACTACTGCACAATTGCACTTATCTCACACGCTTGCCAAGTAATGCTCGAACTTCTCCAAGCTAATCTTCAACAATACGTGAACCAGGAACTTTCAGAGGTGCAGGCTGGATTTAGAAACACCAGAGGAACCAGAGATCAAATTGCCATCACCCGTTGAATCATAGCAAAAACATGAAAATTCTAGAAAAAGCATCTACTTCTGCTTCACTGACTACTCAGTTGGGAATACTAGACTACCTTACCTGTTTCTCTACTGAGAAACCTGTATGCAGGTCCAGAAGCAACAGTTAGAACCGGCCATGGAAAAACCTACTCGTTCAAAATTGGGAAAGGAGAACATCAAGGCTGTATATTGTCACACTGCTTATTTAATTTACATGCAGAGTACATCATGCAAAATGCTGGGTGGATGAAGCACAAGCTGGAGTCAAGATTGCTGGGAGAAATATCAACAATCTCAGATATGCAGATGACACCACCCTTATGGCAGAAAGCAAAGAGGAACTAAAGAGCCTCTTGATGAAAGTGAAAGAGGAGAGTGAAAAAGCTGGCTTAAAACTCAACATTCAAACACTAAGATCATGGCATCTAGTCCCATCACTTCATGGCAAATAGATGGGGAAAAAGTGGAAACAGTTACAGACTTTGTTTTCTTGGGTTCCAAAATCACTGTGAATGGTGACTGCAGCCATGCTATGACAAACCTAGACGGCAAGTTAAAAAGCATAGACAGTACCAACAAAGGTCCGTATAGTCAATGTAATGGTTTTTTCCTGAAGTCATGTATGAATGTGAGAATCAGACCACAAAGAAGGCTGAATGCCAAAGAATTAATGCTTTAGAACTGTGTTGGCGAAGACTCTTGAGAGTCCCTTGGACTGCAAGGAAGTCAAAGCAGTCAATCATAAAGGAAATCAATCCTGAATCTTCATTGGAAGGACTGATGCTGAAGTTGAAGCTCCTTTACTCTGGCCACTTTGTGGAAAGATCTTACTCACTGGAAAAGACCCAGATGCTGGGAAAGATTGAAAGCAGGAGAAGGGGATGATAGAGGACAAGATGGTTTGATGGCATCACCAACTCAATGGACATGAGTTTGAGCAAGCTCTGGGAGACGGTGAAGGACAGGGAAGTCTGGCATGCTGCAGTCAAAGGGGTTTAATGAGTTAGACATGAGTGAGAGACCAAACAACAATAAAGACATGTCATTGACTAACAGAACTGAATTTCTACATATATATATATATATATATATATATATATATATATATAATGT
>SJXO01008709.1:0-13512 GCA_006408615.1 Connochaetes taurinus
TTTCTTCCAGCCCAGCGTTTCTCATGATGTACTCTGCATAGAAGTTAAATAAGCAGGGTGACAATATCCAGCCTTGACGCACTCCTTTTTCTATCTGGAGCCAGTCTGTTGCTCCATGTCCGGTTCTAACTGGTCCCATCACTTCACGGCAAATAGACGGGGAAACATGGAAACAGTGGCGGACTCTATTTCCTTGGGCTCAAAAATCCCTGCAGATGGCGACTCGCAGCCATGAAATTAAGAGACAATTACTCCTTGGAAGAAAAGCTATGACCAACCTACACAGCTTATTAAAAAGCAGAGACATGACTTTGTTGACAAAGGTCTAGTCTAAGCTATGGTTTTTCTAGTAGTCATATATGGATGTGAGAGTTGGACCATAAAGAAAGCAGAGTGCCAAAGAATTGATGCTTTTGAACTGTGGTGTTGGAGAAGACTCATGAGAGTTTCTTGAATTGCAAGGAAATCAAACCAGTCAATCCTAAAGGAAATCAATCCTGAATATTCATTGGAAAGACTGATGTTGAAGCTCCAATACTTTGACCATCTGATGTGAAGAACTGACTCACTAGAAAAGACTCTGATGCTGGGAAAGACTGAAGGTAGGAGGAGAAGGGGACGAGAGAGGATGAGGTGGTTGGATGGCATCAGTGACTCAATGGACATGAGTTTGAGCAAGCTCCGGGAGTTGGCGATGGACAGGGAAGCCTGGCGTGCTGCCGTCCATGGGGTCACAAAGAATCAGACATGACTGAGTGACTAAGCTGACTGAACTGAATATTATATTGCAGAGAAGGTCTAAATATTGAATATTTACTTGGCAAAACTTGTTAATCTTAATGTTCTCTTCAATGCCTGCAATTCCTCCCAAGTTTACAAAAGGCTCCACACCCCCCAAGAATATAAGAATACTATGCTTTTTTTTAATATGACCTTAAATCCGTGTGGAGTGACTTCTGAAGGTGTTAGAAACTGGGGACTAGTTATGTTTCCAAATCAGAGATGCCACCATCTCATGCTCCCATAAAGTCGACCTCATCTTCTGCACTGTGAAGTCTAAACTCCTTAAAAAGGGGAGCACGATTCATTAGCTGGCTCCACCTATCAGTCCAGCTTCATAGCCTGCATCTCCTTCCCCCGTCTGCTCTCCCTTTGAGCAGCCGCGGCAGAGCTCCGCTCTCCGCACGCCTGCCGCCCGGCTTCCCACATCCCCACGTGCAGGCACGTCCTGCTGCCGGTCCGAGTGCCACCCTCTGACCCCCTTTCCAGCTCCCTCTTCCCACAGAGGGAGGCCAGCTCCCCGCAGTGCTGCTCGCACGCGCATGAAATCCTGCTTCTCTTTCAGTTTTCCTGAGATGTGACGGACACAGCGCACTGTGTGAGTTTAAGACTGGACACGTGACCCTGTGAAATGATGAGCACAACAGACTCAGTGACGCGTGTGCTGCGTCCTGACCCACTGCCTCAAGGGGCCACAGGCCACGGCGCCTTTACACAGCTCCTCGGACGAGGCTGGGGAGCAGCCGGCTGAGGACCACAGACTGGCTGGCCGCAGCATGAGCACTGGCTCCCTGGGGAGACAGTGAGACCCCGAGGGCAGGGGCGTCTTCGGAGGTACCTTCGCATTCCTTGCACCAGACCCAGCGCCTGGCAACAAACGGGCTGAAGGAAGGAAAGGAGCTGACCTTCCACTCACTGTGAAGAGGGAAGCGTGAGCTCGCCTCTGGAGGCTAGGACCTAGGTTCTCTCGGAGGTGGGGACCAGGGCACTGCACACTCAGCAGTGCTGACAGGGGGGCAGGGGCCTGTCCAAAGCTGTGCGCTTGACCACGGCCAACAGAAACCAGTGGCGACTCAGGCGCTGCGCTGAGTCCTTTCCTGACACACCAGCTCTCCCATTTCACATCTGTTCTGAAGTAAGACTGGAGATAACACACACCTTTCATAACCCTTAAAGCTCAGAAGGAAGCATCACTCATGCTCTTAACGTGAGGAAGCTGAAGCTCCGGAAAGTAAATGGTCTGTCCCAATCCGTGCACTCCTTCTACTGTGTCATGCAGTTGGCAGAAACTAAGGCAGCTAGTTAGGCAAGAAAAATGTTCTGGAAAAAATGACAGACAGACATTAAATGCAAGAAAGAGACGCAGCATGACCGTTTGAGCTTCAAGTCGTAGCTCACACACCCCGCCTCCCTTCCAGGCTGCTACTGTCCGGGGACCCCGGGTCTTCCCTCAGACTCCGGGGGACTCGGTGTCCACCCCGTGCGCCCTTGACGCAGGGATTTACGTGTCCTCTGCATTTCCCTGAGCCCCAGGAGCAGGTCCGGTCTCTCTCACCTCTGCTCCCAGCACAAGGGTTGAGAGGAAAGCCCTGAGTAGGAGGACTTAACAGCGTTCTAAAGCATAAGTCTTCTGAACAAAAATGGAAAAACATCTTGAGAGCTGTAAAACCATTCACGTCCTCTCTACTAAGACTGTTTCTCTTGGCAATTTATTCCACAGATAAGAGTTTAAGAGAGAAAAATAGAGCTGCATGAATGAAATTGCCGTTACTCAATTATAGGCAACAAGAAAGGAAGCAACAATGAAGAATTCATGCTCTCCTAAGCTATTTAACGACAGGAGAAAATGTGCTCACCACAATACTGAGTGGAAAGAGCAGCAGCGTACTGTAATGATGCTCACAGGACATGCACGCACACGGGCAGACACGTGTGTGTACACACACATCCTGAACACACCCGTAACACACGTAAGACAGGAAGAGAAAGGGAAAGAATAAAAGTAAAACTTGCTTAGAAACGACCTTCAAATAATATGCAGATCATTACACAGAAGTATAATCAGTAATATATTTTCAGAACAAACTTCATCTCACTGATTACTTCAAAATATTCGTAAATTCAAGAACAAATTAAAAAAATATTCCACTACTTTGTTTACAACTACTTCCATAAGATGTTCACCCACTTTTAAACTAAGAATCTTCAAATCTGAGCATGATTTTTTTTGCCCCTTAACTTTATAATATGTGGAGAATTTAAAAATTTTGTTTAACAGAAACTGTATACATGATGAAGCTAGAAAAGATCAACAGTGAAAAGTGAACGGTAGGCTACAATCAACCCATCTGGACTGGTTTATGTCTCTAAATACACACATTCCATTTTTTACCCCAGGAACTGAGGTCAAACAGCAGCAGCGGCAGCCGGCACCGAGAGTGGCCCGTTTCCAGCGGCGCCGAACCTGCGCGGGTGAGAGCAGGGGCCGCGCGCAGCCTGCGGCCTCTGGGCGCGGCCGGAGGAGCGGCCACCAGGCGGCAGCACCGAGCCCGCCCGGGAGCAGCGCCGGGAGGCCGGCTACGGAAGCGGAGGCGGGCGCTCGCCGCGTCTCGGTCTCGGAGGGTGGCGAGCACGGGGCCCGCCAGCGAGCGCGGCAGCTCCCGGGCCGGGCCGCAGGGCCACGTGGCCCCCGGCCGGCCACACGCGTGTACCAGGAGCGAAGGCGGGGCCGCTCAGGCGAGAGCGCCGGGGCGCTGCTGGCCCGAGGCTTGCCGACGAGCCTCAGGTCGGTGAGGGCCGAGTTCCGCTGCTTCCCGGCCCTGCGACCCTCTCATCCGGTGCGGCCGCGGGACTAAGAGGGCGCGCCGGGCCCGCCGTCCACGCCTGCGGGGCCCCGGGCGGGCAGGCCGCGCAGAGCCGCGGCCCCGCGCTGCAGCGTCCGCGCCGGGGCGTCGGCGCGAGGCCATCCGGACAGTGCAGCCTCGCACGGCGTGTATCTGGAGAGCGCGCTCCCCGTCGTCTTCATCGTCCGCGACTCACACGGGACAAGGCGGCCGCACTCCGAGCCCTCCCGAGACGCCGCCGCCACCGGGAGGCTGTCGGCGCGGCCAGACGACGGCCGCCGGCGAGGACGGGGGCTGCAGCGGCCGGGACGCCGCGCTCGCGGCCCCGGGGCGGCCCGGCGGCGAAAGGGGCGAGCGCGTCCCGCGAAGGCTCCGCCCGGACGCCCCGCAGCCGCGGCCGCAGCAGCCCGGCGGCCCCCGGCGGACGACTGGGCGGCAGACAGGACCCCTCCCCGGCCCCGAATGCAGCGCGCCGCGGCCCAGGCCGGCAGACGCGGGGCCTGGGGCACAGTGCGGGCCAAGCGCGCCGGGCACACGCGGCGCGCGCGCTCACTCCACTTCCGGGCACACGCGGCGCGCGCGCTCACTCCACTTCCGGGCACACGCGGCGCGCGCACTCTCACTCCACTTCCGGGCACACGCGGCGCGCGCGCTCTCACTCCACTTCCGGGCACACGCGGCGCGCGCGCTCTCACTCCACTTCCGGGCACACGCGGCGCGCGCGCTCTCACTCCACTTCCGGGCACACGCGGCGCGCGCGCTCTCACTCCACTTCCGGGCACACGCGGCGCGCGCGCTCTCACTCCACTTCCGGGCACACGCGGCGCGCGCGCTCTCACTCCACTTCCGGGCACACGCGGCGCGCGCGCTCTCACTCCACTTCCGGGCACACGCGGCGCGCGCGCTCTCACTCCACTTCCGGGCACACGCGGCGCGCGCGCTCTCACTCCACTTCCGGGCACACGCGGCGCGCGCGCTCTCACTCCACTTCCGGGCACACGCGGCGCGCGCGCTCTCACTCCACTTCCGGGCACACGCGGCGCGCGCGCTCTCACTCCACTTCCGGGCACACGCGGCGCGCGCGCTCTCACTCCACTTCCGGGCACACGCGGCGCGCGCGCTCTCACTCCACTTCCGGGCACACGCGGCGCGCGCGCTCTCACTCCACTTCCGGGCACACGCGGCGCGCGCGCTCTCACTCCACTTCCGGGCACACGCGGCGCGCGCGCTCTCACTCCACTTCCGGGCACACGCGGCGCGCGCGCTCTCACTCCACTTCCGGGCACACGCGGCGCGCGCGCTCTCACTCCACTTCCGGGCACACGCGGCGCGCGCGCTCTCACTCCACTTCCGGGCACACGCGGCGCGCGCGCTCTCACTCCACTTCCGGGCACACGCGGCGCGCGCGCTCTCACTCCACTTCCGGGCACACGCGGCGCGCGCGCTCTATACAACGTCCAGAAGGAACCACAGAGACACAGAGCAGGTCCGGGGCTGCGCGGGGCTGCGGCTGCGGGGACGGCGCGGCTTTCCGACGAGCCTGCCCTGACAGGGCCCGCGGGCGCGCTCACCCCGCCGAGCGCCGCAAGCCCGCGCGCCGCACGCCCGGCACGCACGCCCTGCACGCCCGGCACGCACGCCCTGCACGCCCGGCACGCACGCCCTGCACGCCCGGCACGCACGCCCTGCACGCACGCCGTCCCAGCGCAGCGGCCACCCCTGATCCCACGCACTCCCGCCGCTTCCCTGCCTCCTTCCCACGGTAAACACCTCGGAAACCACCTCAGCCGCGAGGCAGGCTGTTAGCCATGTCCATGTGTTTGCAAAGTGTCCTCAGAAGGACTTCAAGGTGAAGCGACACTGATCTTTCTAGACAGCCTCGTATTTTAGACATTGTTAAAAAGTGAATTAAACGTTTATTTTCATGAGTTTGCTTTCTATATAACGTCAAGTAGGAAATATTTATGTATGAACTGATAAAAATATGCTAAATGAATTCTAGTTTCCTCCCACAGATATGTTCACTTTCTTAAGGCACTAGCTCATTGGATAAAAGGTATACACAGTTTACTTGAAAAGATGATCATTTATGATTTTTCGTAGATAAGCTTAATTATTTTAATAGCTAGAATGAGACATAGGTTGCTATAGTTGGTATGACAATAGAAATTTTCCAGAATAAATTTATTTACAATCATAGTGTCTGTCCTCTTGTATGACAAGATCCTAGCACACCAAAAGCTCAGCCTGTCGTGGGAATCCCCAGCAGCCAGCAGGTAGAGCTCAGAAGAGTCACTCCCACAGCCCTGGTTCAATTCCTGGTCAGGGAACTAAAATCTCACAAGTTTAAAACGAAACAAAAAACAACTGGCCTATCAAAAGTAGGCTAGTCCTAGGGGCAAAACGCACTGGCCTTCAAACAAAGGCAGGGTACCACTGAGCAGCCCTCAGACAGAGGGAGAGGACCGCCGGGGGCCCCCGGACGCAAGGAGAGGACCACTGAGCGGCAAAGGGCTGGGCTCTAACTGCAGCAGGATCGGGGCTGTCCCAGCAACAGCGATGCTGCCTCCAACCTCCAGCCTGTGCGAGACACAAATGGGGCGGTCACCCTGCTACACCACGGGGAACACAGGCTTACCTGGAACCCTGGCGAGGGAGGCGCCGTCCAAGAGAGCCAAACCCTTCCTAAGACATTTGCTTGTGACCACGCTGAACTGACACTACTATTTCACCCAGACCCACCTGGTCAGACACGCGAAGAAAGAGCGAAGGGCAAACAGCAGGGTCACCAGGAGGTAACTCAGCACAACGACACCCGCTTAGCGGCCGTGCCTCAACTGAACAAATACCCTGTGACACAGAGCAGAGCAGCCGGGGTGTCTCTTTAACCCATGTCTGTAAGGGCACGTGAGCTGGTTCTACTCAGTCACTCCCATGCGGTGACTCTGATCATCACCCAGGGGAGAACTGTTTCCAAGATAATCTTGAACCAAACTGAGATGAAGCTTTACTGCAAAGGGAGGTATGCAAGACGCAGTCCAGCCCAGCTGTCTTCCAAAACACAAGTCCCGGACCAACGAGAGACATGGTGTCTCTGGAGCAGCTCGAGGACTTCCTCTGGACCACACTTAACCTCCAGTGGGACTTCCCAGCGGCCCAGTGGCTCCTTACTCCTTCATCCAGCGCAGGGGTGGAGTCTGATCCCTGGTTGAGGAGTGAAGATCCCACATGCCTCGTGTGGGAAAACAAGCAGTACTGTGGCAAATTCAGGGGAGACTTTAAAAATGGTCCACATTTTAAAAAAAATCTTAAAAAAAACCATCATTCAAAACAACCAACCAACCTCAAACGGCAAGTTACGGATGTTAACTAGGGCTCGATCAGGCGGACACAGACAGGAACTGCAGGCCAGCAGCAAATAAGCACGGAAAACAAAGGGAGCAGTCTACAGCGGCGGTTCTCAGTGTGGCCACTCATCGAAAATCACGCACCTCCTGGTCCCGAACCTCAGAGAGCCCAGGCCAGCCTCCTAGCAGGAATCTCGCCTCCACAGCCCTTCATCACAGCAGACTGACCGTGCCATCACCCCCACAACCAAGGCCAGCAGGGGCTTCCCAGCGCCCGGCCTGCACCTCCTCCGGTCCAGCAGCGCCAGTGACAGCAAGAAGAGCGCCGGGGTTCAACCCCGAGTCCACACCACGACGTCATCCCAGACAGGGCCCGCGGTGTCCCCGTGTACAAGTGGGGTGAGGCGCCGCCGCTCCCATCAGGAGGCGGGCCCCGGGCGCGGGCGCAGCGCCCGGACGGCGGCTCGGGCTCCAGCCCCGGTGCGGGTTCGGCCACCGCCCGGCGCCGAGGGGACGGGGAGGCGTGGGGACTCGGGCCGGCGGAGGGGCACTGGGGGTGGCGCGACTGCCCCCTCCCGAGAGCTGCGTGCGGCTGGCGCTCGCCGCAAGACTGAAGCCGCGTGCCAGTTCCGGGTGCCCGAGGACTCCTGCGTGTATGTGGACGTCCTTCCCGCCCTCGGTTCCTCAGTCGTGTCCGACTCTGTGACCCCATGGACTGTAGCCCTCAGAGCCCCTCTGTCCAGTGGCTTCTCCAGACGAGAGCGGGTCGCCATCTGGTACTCTAGGGGATCTTCCCGACCCAGGGATCAAACCCAGGGCTTGGCAGGCGGAATGCGCACCACTGAGCCACCTGGGAGGCCCCGTGCCTACCGCAGCGTGTCCGGACGAGATCGGGTGCCTTCAGGGTGGTATGGCTGTGGCCGGCCATACATGATCGGGGTTCAGCAGCCCCCCTGGGATCTTGAAGAAAGGGCCTAGAAGCCAAGAACACGATAAATGCGCCTGTATCCAGATCCTGGTTTCTTGGAACGGCTTGTTGCAAGTCAGAAACAAGAAAAGCACAAAGGAAGCTTGGAATATCTAGTTGTGTCAGGAAGAAAAAAGGATTTAAAGACTGTCAAATGGATATAGGAACTGGCATAAAGGGGCACCCACTGGCCAAACACAAGCCACACGAGTATAAAAAAGATTAATGGCAAGAATGAATTACAACACAACACAGTCCATCTGTCCAATCACAAACGGACAAGGAATGAGGGAATTCTTAAACCAGAGTACCACACCCACCAGTGCAGCCGCCGATTCAGGCAGAGGCCACCCGGGATGCGGGGACCTCTAGGGGGAGCGTCGCTGGGGAGCAGAGCCTGCCAATAAACGCAGAGCATCAGCCCACGTGATGCCTCGGCGCTTCAGAGGAAAAGCGGTGGCCCTCAGAGTCTCCGGTAACGGGACACAATGAGCCTGATTCAACGCCACCCCTGTGTGTAACACACGCCACCCACCCATGTCATGGAGTTCCTGTCATATAACACACCACCTATTCATGTCATGACATCCATGTATATCACACACACACCCCCATCCATGTTACAGCGTTCATGTCACATAACTCACACCACCTACTCAGGTCATAGCACTCATGTATGTAACACACACACCTATTCATGTCATATAACACACACCACCTACTCAGGTCATAGCACTCTTGTATATAACACATACCACCTATTCATGTATATATAACACACACACACCTACTCATGTCATAGCATCCATGTATATAACACACACACACCTATTCATGTTATAGCATTCATGTCATATAACACACACCACCTACTCAGGTCATAGCACTCATGTATGTAACACACACCACCTACTCAGGTCATGGCATCCATGTCCAAAGACTGCAATCTGAACCTCATCGTGAGGAAACAAATCAGGTAAATCAGGATTAGGGTATATTCTAGAAGCCTCCTTGCTTGTATTCCTCAAAAATGTTAATGTCATGATTTAATAATAAAATAAGGGGGGGAGAGACAACTATTCTAGACGTAGAAGAGCAAAAAAGGCAGGACGTCAAGAGAAGCGGATGACCTCTGACTGGCTTCTGGTCCAAAAAGGGTTAGAGAAAAGCTACGAAGAACATTCTGGGCACATATTGGAGAAATAAGACTACAGATCATGTATTAAATAATAGTGTAGCTACATTTAAATTCTCAGTGTGACCATGGTATTTTGGTTATGCAGAAAAATGTCCTTGCTTTCCTAAGATACTGAAAGGAGAGTGTGTGTGTGTAGACAGAGAGCTAGGAAAGGAAGCGGGAAGACAGAAGCAAATATGGGAAAATCTGAGTGTCAATTATTCTTTAAGTCGAGAAGAATGAAAAGTTGAAGAAAAGGCAGTTTAGAAGCCAACAAAACCATATTCCTTTTCCACAGACCTGAGGCAGGACACTCAGACACGCAGCCTTGTACAGGCTACACCTAAGCCAACTGAGGTCCAAAGATGAGCATACGGCTCTTATATCGGTATCTTGATCTCACAAAATACTGTGTGCAGAGTAACCTTTACGTGATACTCAGCCTAAACAGGAACTGTTTATATATACACAGAATAAGCTGTTTCCGTTTACCTTTTTAACACCTAAGTAATTGTTGGTGGCTTTCTTCTCAAACCATACCTCATAAAGAAAGCATTCCAAATATCTGTTTGTCCATTAAGCAAGTCATCAGATGGGAATGGGGGGGGGAACGGCCTTCATGGAGTTCTAATTAAGCAATGCTTACCAATCCTATTGCTACAATTAGATACAGAAACTGAGGAGGTCTCAAGTGAAAGTGAAAGTCACTCTGTTGTGTCCGACTCTGCGACCTGTGGAGTCCATGGAATTCTCCAGGCCAGAATACTGGAGTGGGTAGCCGCTCTCTTCTCCAGGGGATCTTCCCAACCCAGGGACCGAACCCAGGTCTCTCCCACAGTGCAGGAGGATTTTTCACCAGCCAGCTGAGCCACCGGGGAAGCCCATGAGTACTGGAGTGGGCAGCCTATCCCTTCTCCAGCAGGCCTTCCCGGCCGAGGGACTGACCCGGGGTCTCCTCACTGCAGGAGAGTCTTTACCAGCGGAGCTACCAGGGAAGCCCCCAAAATCAACAGCAAAATCTTTAAGAATGAAATGCCTTCCGCTGAGGTTTCCGAGCAAACACTGCAGCCCCCGTAACGGTCCGCTGGCACACGGAGCTCAAGGACAGAAGTGCTCTCCAGTCAGAACACCGTCCAGAGGAGGCAGGCCTCTCTGCAGCAGCCCTTTCAGAAGCCGGTCGCGCTGCAGAAATGTCAGTGTCTGAAGCGACGACAATTTCACCTTTGCAGTCATTACTCCGCTTGACCACACATTCAGTAGGCACTTTTAGAGCATACATACTTAAACATATTATTTTGAATTAATTCATGCACTAATATTCAGTTTAGGAAAGACTCAGGAAGAGAAATGGGACAATAGAAACTGATCACACTTGCTAAAGTTTACTGACGCCTCATCACAGGTCAAGCGCTGCCTGAGATGCTCCCCAGCCCAATCTAAAGAGTCCTCACCATGCGCAGGGCAGACGGCAGGGTCCTTCCTGACACAGCTGAGAGACCGGAGCCAGAGCAGTCCCAAGTCAGACAGAGGCGGGCTGCCGGCCCAGCCTGTCCCGCTCTGCAGACGCAGGGCTCCACCACCCCGAGGCTGCCTCACGAGCTTCTCGGCTCCTTTCAATCTTAAATGCCCATTCCTCACAAGCTTTTGTAAATTAAGCTTTTTAGTAAGTAAGAATTACAAGTTCACATGCAACTGTGAGGAGTAACAGACGCCACAAAGTCCTCTCCCAACCGTAATGTCACCCAAGAGATCAACACTGATGCACTCCCATCGTCACGAGGGCCTCTTACACCACGTCTACTTCCTTCCAGCCCTCCGTCTCCTCAGACCCTGATCTGTTCTCTGTTTTTATAATTTTGTGCTTTCAAGAATGTTACACAGATGTCATTGATAGCTTACGGTGAATGATGTCGGATTTGTGATCTTCGAAGAAGAAAATTTATCTCTGGGACTAGGGACCAGGCTTCATCACGCCGAGCTTTTATGTGGAGAAAACTGTATTACACTGAACAAGGACAAAGAAAGCTCCTGACAGACAGAAGTGGGACGGAGAGTGCCCCCTCACTAGCCTTATCAAGGCCGTATATACTTTTACCAGACCCATTCCCACAACATACATCTTCAACTAACAAGATTAGAACTAACAATATATATAGAAAGGTCTTATCAGACCCACACTCATTTCACATGCTAGCAAAGTGATGCTCAAAATTACCCTCCAAGCCAGGCTTCAACAGTAGTACACGAACCGTGAACTTCCAGATGTTCAAGTTGGATTTAGAAAAGGCAGAGGAACCAGAGATCAAATTGCCAACCCCTGCTGGATCAGAGAAACAAAGAGAATATCAGAAAAACATCTACTTCTGCTTTATTGACTAGGCCAAAGTCTTTAAGTGTGTGGATCACAACAAACTGTGGAAAATTCTTCAAGAGATGGGAATACCAGACCACCTGACCTGCCTCCTGAGAAATCTGTATGCATGTCAAGCAGCAAGTTAGAACTGGACATGGAACAACAGACTGGTTCCAAACTGGGAAAGGAGTACGTCAAGGCTGTGTACTGTCTCCCTGCTGATTTATCTTATATGCAGAGTATATGAGAAATGCCAGGCTGGATGAAGCCCAAGCTGGAATCAAGATTGCTGGGAGAAATGTCAATAACCTCAGATATGCAGATGACACCACCCTTATGGCAGAAACCAAAGAGCAACTAAAGAGCCTTTTGATGAAAGTGAAAGAGAGTGAAAAAGTTGGCTTAAAACTCAACTTTCAAAAAACTAAGATCATGGCATCTGGTCCCATCACTCCATGGCAAATAGATGTGGAAACAGTGTCAGACTTTATTTCCTTGGGCTCCAAAATCACTGCAGATGGTGACTGCAGCCATGAAATTAAAAGACGATTGCTCCTTGGAAGGAAAGCTATGACCAACCTAGACAGCATATTCAAAAGCAGAGACATTACTTTGCCAACAAAGGTCCATTTAGTCAAAGCTATGGTTTTCCAGTAGTCATGTATGGAAGTGAGAGTTGGAGCATAAAGAAAGCAGAGCAACAAAGAATTAATGCTTTTGAACTGTGGTGTTGGAAAAGACTCTTGAGAGTCCCTTGGACAGCAAGGAGATCAAACCAGTCAATCCTAAAGGAAATCAGTCCTGAGTGTTCATTGGAAGGACTGACGGTGAAGCTGAAACTCCAAAACTTTTGCCACCTGATGCAAAGAACCGACTCACTGGAAAAGACCCTGATGCTGGGAAAGACTGAAGGTAGGAGGAAAAGGGGACGAGAGGATGAGATGGTTGGATGGCACCATCGACTCCAATGGACCTAAGTGTGAGCAAGCTCCGGGAGTTGATGATGGACAGGGAGGCCTGGCGTGGCACAGTCCAGTTCAGTTCAGTTGCTCAGCTGTGTCCGACTCTTTGCAACCCGATGAATCGCAGCACGCCAGGCCTCCCTGTCCATCACCAACTCCGGGAGTTCACCCAGATTCACGTCCATCAAGTCAGTGATGCCATCCAGCCATCTCATCCTCTGTCGTCCCCTTCTTCTCTTGCCCTCAATCCCTCCCAGCATCAGGGTCTTTTCCAATGAGTCAACTCTTCGCATGAGGTGGCCAAAGTACTGGAGCTTCAGCTTTAGCATCAGTCCTTCCAAAGAACACCCAGGGCTGATCTTCTTCAGAATGGACTGGTTGGATCTCCTTGCAGTCCAAGGGACTCTGAAGAGTCTTCTCCAACACCACAGTTCAAAAGCAGCAATTCTTCGGGGCTCAGCCTTCTTCACAGTGCAACTCTCACATCCATACATGACCACAGGAAAAACCACAGCCTTGACTAGGCGGACCTTAGTCAGCAAAGTAATGACTCTGTTTTTGAATATACTATCTAGGTTGGCCATAACTTTCCTTCCAAGGTGTAAGCGTCTTTTAATTTCATGGCTGCAATCACCATCTGCAGTGATTTTGGAGCCCCCCAAAATTAAAGTCTTCCACTGTTTCCCCATCTATTTCCCATGAAGTGATGGGATCGGATGCCATGATCTTCGTTTTCTGAATGTTGAGCTTTAAGCCAACTTTTTCACTCTCCTCCTTCACTTTCATCAAGAGGCTTTTTAGCTCCTCCTCACTTTCTGCCATAAGGGTGGTGTCATCTGCATATCTGAGGTTATTGATATTTCTCCCAGCAATCTTGATTCCAGCTTGTGTTTCTTCCAGTCCAGCGTTTCTCATGATGTACTCTGCATATAACTTAAACAAGCAGGGTGACAATATACAGCCTTGACGTACTCCTTTTCCTATTTGGAACCAGTCTGTTGTTCCATGTCCAGTTCTAACTGTTGCTTCCTGAACTGCATACAGATTTCTCAAGAGGCAGGTCAGGTGGTCTGGTATGCCCAT
>SJXO01008709.1:13717-40643 GCA_006408615.1 Connochaetes taurinus
GTGTTGACCATCTGGTGATGTCCATGTGTAGAGTCTTCTCTTGTGTTGTTGGAAGAGGGTGTTTGCTATGACCAGTGCATTTTCTTGGCAAAACTATTAGTCTTTGCCCTGCTTCATTCCGCATTCCAAGGCCAAATTTGCCTGTTATTCCAGGTGTTTCTTGACTTCCTACTTTTGCATTCCAGTCCCCTATAATGAAAAGGACATCTTTTTTGGGTGTTAGTTCTAAAAGGTCTTGTAGGTCTTCATAGAACTGTTCAACTTCAGCTTCTTCAGCGTTACTGGTTGGGGCATAGACTTGGATTACCGTGATATTGAATGGTTTGCCTTGGAGACGAACAGAGATCATTCTGTCGTTTTTGAGACTGCATCCAAGTACTGCATTTCGGACTCTTTTGTTGACCATGATGGCTACTCCATTTCTTCTAAGGGATTCTTGCCCACAGTAGTAGATATAATGGTCATCTGAGTTAAATTTACCCATTCCAGTCCATTTTAGTTTGCTGATTCCTAGAATGTTGACGTTCAATCTTGCCATCTCGTTTGACCACTTCCAATTTGCCTTGATTCCTGGACCTGACGTTCCAGGTTCCTATGCAATATTGCTCTTTACAGCATCAGACCTTGCTTCTATCACCAGTCACATCCACAGCTGGGTATTGTTTTTGCTTTGGCTCCATCCCTTCATTCTTTCTGGAGTTATTTCTCCACTGATCTCCAGTAGCATACTGGGCATCTACTGACCTGGGGAGTTCCTCTTTCAGTATCCTATCATTTTGCCTTTTCATACTGTTCAAGGTAAGAGAAACCCAAGTAAGATGGTAAGTGTTGCAAGAGGGCATCAGAGGGCAGACACACTGAAACCATACTCACAGAAAACTGGGCAATCTAATCACACTAGGACCACAGCCTTGTCTAACTCAATGAAACTAAGCCATGCCTGTGGGGCAACCCAAGACAGGAGGGTCACGGTGGAGAGGTCCGACAGAATGTGGTCCACTGGAGAAGGGAATGGCAAACCACTTCAGTACTCTTGCCTTGAGAACCCCATGAACAGTATTGCTGAGTAGTGTTCTAATAAAGCTCTTAAGAGACTGATTACTTGGTATTATGGTAATCAATAGTCTTATTTTTTTAATTAATTATTTGGCTGTTCCAGGTCTTAGTTGCAGCATGTGGGATCTAGTTCTTTGACCAGGGATCAAACTTGGGCCCTCTGCACTGGGAGAGAGTCTTAGCCAGTGGACAACCAGAGACGTCCCACAACTGATACTTCTGTGCTGTAAACACGTCACCTCGCTTCATCTGCGCTGCGAGTCTCTGCCTGGCCTCTCAGGCCTGCATCTGAACGCCTTGAACACGCGGCTCCCCTTCTCAGTT
The DNA here is from genome assembly GCA_006408615.1 of Connochaetes taurinus. Classification (NCBI taxonomy): domain Eukaryota; kingdom Metazoa; phylum Chordata; class Mammalia; order Artiodactyla; family Bovidae; genus Connochaetes; species Connochaetes taurinus. The sequence goes on from SJXO01008709.1 coordinate 15,098, forward strand.
ACTGCCCACTTGCATCTCCCGAATCACTCTGTCTGACTGGCTTCACTGAGGCCCCCCCACCCCCTGCCAGGGAGCTCCTGGAACTCCAGCCCTAGGTGGACCCTCCCGGGCTCCACAGCACGGAGGCAACGCGAGCCCTGGTTCAGGAGGAGGCTCTGGGTCAGGCTGCCTGGGCACACCGGGGCTCCAGTGATGTGCTGCCACTCACAACAGGGCCCTCCAAGCCTCTGCAGCTCGGTTCCTCATGTATAAAATCAGGGAAAAAACACTGCAGACCTCAAAGTGTTGAGGACGACACACGTCAACAGATGCGAGGGCCCAGAGCAGCGCTGGCGCCTGGTGTCCAGACGGGGCCCACTGACGGCAAAAACGGCTCTCAGTCACGAAGGGCAACTGGCTCAAGACTCGCCCCCTGCCAGAAACAACTGCAAAATTGGGAAAACACCGAAAACTACTTTCAGACACTGGCCTACAGATGACACGGGTGTGATTCCTGAAAGCAGAACACACACACACACACACACACACACTTTACAGATGACACAGGGGTGTGATTCCTGAAAGCAGAACCAACACAAGCAGCCCCTTCGCAGCACATGCAAAGGCGCTTCTGGAACACCAGAGCAGGAGAGCGAGCCCACCCTGTGTGTGCTGGGCTCGCTGAGCTGAAGACACGAAGACTGGAGTCTGGGCATAGGAAGGCGGAGGCAGAGGACACCTGTGGAGCAGACTAAGGAGGGGAAGCTACTCAGAGCGATCTGCAGGGGGCGCCCTCTGGCAGGCTACTCACCTGCACAGAGCAAGGCGGGACCCGGGAAGGCTGGTGGGAGCCAGCCCCCAGGGAGAGGACAGCCACGGAGGCCTGTGGGCAGATCAACCCCCTCAGCTCACTGAGGCTTGCAAACACTCCACTTCCAGACAGCAAGATGGAGAGACCACACTGCCTGTCCAGGATACTCAAGACGAGACTCCAGAAGGCCACTGAACAACTGGCTTAAAATAGCAAAGGTCACTCCAGACCAGCCCTAACAAAGGCCAAAGACAAGCTCACAAGGATCAAGATGATCTGCAAGTAACTTGTCTACCAAAAAAAAAATTCAAAACTTAAAAAAAATTATTTTAAAATAATTTACAGGTTCACAAGAAGCTTACCAAAATTCAACCCTCTTTAAAGGTGGGAAACATTCAGACCCTGAAAAATATGACAGTTACAATGTCTACCATTCAATTAAAAATTACAAGACACAGCAGCAGGGATATGTCTCATAATCAGGAGAAGAAGCAGACAGATTTAAGAGATGATGGGGTTATCACAGACTATAAAACAATATAAAACAGGAGCATCCTGAGGAAACAAATAGATCGGTTTTTTTTAAAGGAATTTGTAGAGCTTGAAAACAGTACTGGAATCGAAAGATTCAGTGGATGAGCTTAACAGCAGATGAAGCAGAAAGTGAGCCTGAAGACACAGCAAGAGAGCCCATCAGAACTGAAGCCCCAGAGAAACAAGCCTCACCATCAACAGCAGCAAACACCAGAGCAGAGCGCCCCGGCAACGCGGAACAAGCCTCACCATCAACAGCAGCAGACACCAGAGCAGAGAGCCCCGGCGATGAGGAACAAGCCTCACCATCAACAGCAGCAAACACCAGAGCAGAGCGCCCTGGCGACGAGGAACAAGCCTCACCATCAACAACAGCAAACACCAGAGCAGAGCACCCCGGCGACCTGGGGGAAACAGCAGGTCGTTTTGTAAGCAGAGCCCCAAAGAGCTGTGGCGGTAGGGGAGGACACAGGAAAAGAAACAAGGCCTCAAGAACTTCCTTTATTACTCTGAAAGGAAAAGCTGTCAACCTAGAGTTCTATAACCAACAAAATGTTCTTCAAAAAAACTGGAGATGAAACCAATATTGAGAGAAGTTGTCACACAAAAAAATGTTGAAAGAAGTTCTTCAGGCTGAAGGAAGGTAATATCAGATGGAAACCCATGTTGAATCAAAGGAAAGGCACCTAAAAAGCATACATGTGCCATGACTATGGGGGACTTTGCCTTTTCATTTTTTTTTAACTTAAAAAACTGATTTTTAAAGCAAAAAAAATTCACTTAAAATTTGAAACTGATACTAAACAACAAAAAGACAAACCACTCAATCTAAAAATGGGCAAAGAATTCGACAGTCGTTTTCTGAAGCAGACACACAAGTGGCCACCAGGCACCTGAAAAGACGCACGAGGTCACTGGTGAGGCGGAAACAATGGCAGCGAGACGGCCACTGCGCAGCCGCTCAGGAGGGCTCCAATTTTTAGAATGAGAAGGATGTGGAGAGTTTCCAGCCCTCAGACACTGCTGGTAGGGTGTAAAATGGTGCAGTTCCTGCAGAAAATTGTTCACAGGCTCCTCAGTGAGTTAGACACAGAATTACCACTATGACCCAGTACTTCTCCAGCTAGGTACATACCCTAAAGAACTGAAAACAGGTATTCGAGTAAAAACTTGTAAATGAGTATTCGTAGCAGCCATTATTCACAGTAACCAGAAAGTGGAAATGTCTGCCAACTGACAAGTGGATACGTAAACGGTGTCCTAGCCCTGCAACAGGAGGCTTGCTGGCGATAAAAAGGAGTGCAGGGTGGCCACAGGCCGCAAGACAGGAGAGCCTTAAAACCACTACGCACAGTAAAGCAGCCACAGAGAAACTCCGCATTTTAACTGGAGCGGTATTTACATTAGGATCACTCAGTTCAGTTCCCCAGTCAGGTCTGACAAGGTTAACTATTTACTTTAAACAGGTACATTTTATTTAAGTAATACCTTAACAAAGTCACTTAAAAAACAAAAACAGAAACACAAACTCTGACTTGAAAGTCACTCAGCCTTCACTGAACACCCTTTGCTTCATCTGTCAAACGTGGGCAATACTCACCTTCTCACCCACAAGACATCAGATGAGATCAGTCAGTCAGTCAGTCAGTCGCTCAGTTGTGTCTGACTCTCTGCGACCTCATGAACCGCAGCACGCCAGGCCTCCCTGTTCATCACCAACTCTCAGAGTTTACCCAAACTCATGTCCACTGAGTCGGTGATGCCATCCAACCATCTCATCCTCTGTCATCCCCTTCCCCTCCCGGCTTCAGTCTTTCCCGGCATCAGGGTCTTTTCAAATGAGTCACCTCTTTGCATCAGGTGGCCAAAGTAGTGGAGTTTCAGCTTCAGCATCAGTCCTTCCAATGAATATTCAGGACTGATTTCCTTTAGGATGGACTGGTTGGATCTTCTTGCAGTTCAAGGGACTCTCAAGAGTCTTCTCCAACGCCACAGTTCAAAAGCATCAATTCTTTGGCACTCAGCTTTCTTTATAGTCCAACTCTCACATCCATACATTACTACTGGAAAAATTATAGCTTTGACTAGACAGACCTTTATTGGCAAAGTAACGTCTCTGCTTTTTAATACGCTGTCTACGTTGGTCTTAACTTTTCTTCCAAGAAGAAAGCATCTTTTAATTTCATGGCTGCAGTCACCATCTGCAGTGATTTCAGAGCCCCAAAAAATTAAGTCTGTCCCTGTTTTCATTGTTTCCCCATCTATTTGCCATGAAGTGATGGGACCAGATGCCATGATCTTCGTTTTCTGAATGTTGAGCTTTAAGCCAACTTTTTCACTCTCTTCTTTCACTTTCATTAGGAGGCTCTTTAATTATTCTTCACTTTCTTCCATAAGGGTGGTGTCCTCTCCATATCTGAGGTTATTGATATTTCTCCCGGCAATCTTCATTCCAGCTTGGGCTTCATCCAGCCTGGCATTTCTCATGATGTACTCTGCATATAAGTTAAATAAGCAGGGTGACAATATACAGCCGTGACGTACTCCTTTCCCAGTTTGGAACCAGTCTGTTGTTCCATGTCCAGTTCTAACTGTTGCTTCCTCACCTGCATATAGATTTCTCAAGAGGCAGGTCAGGTGGTCTGGTATTCCCATCTCTTTCAGAATTTCCAGTTTGTTGTGATCCACATAGTCAGAGACTTAGGCATAGTCATTAAAGCAGAAATAAGATGTTTTTCTGGAACGCTCTTGCTTTTTTGATGATCCAACACATGTTGGCAATTTGATCTCTGGTTCCTCTTTTTTAAAAACCAGCTTGAACATCTGAAAGTTCACAGTTCATGTACCGTTGAAACCTGGCTTGGAGAATTTTGAGCATCACTTTACTAACGTGTGAGATGAGTGCAATTGTGCGGTAGTTTGAGCATTCTTTGGCATGGCCTTTCTTTGGGATTGGAATGAAAACTGACCTTTTCCAGTCCCGTGGCCCCTGCTAAGTTTTCCAAATTTGCTGGCACATTGAGTGCAGCACTTTCACAGCATCATTTTTTCGGATTTGAAATAGCTCAACTGGAATTCCATCATCTTCACTAGCTTTGTTCGTAGTGATGTTTCCTAAGGCCCACTTGACTTCACATTCCAGGCCGACTGGCTCTAGGTGAGTGATCGCACCACCGTGATTATCTGGGTCGTGAAGATCTTTTTCGTACAGTTCTTCTGTGTATTCTTGCCATGTCTTCTTAATACTTTCTGCTTCTGTTAGGTCCATACCGTTTCTGTCCTTTATTGAGCCCATCTTTGCATGAAATGTTCCCTTGGTATCTCTAATTTTCTTGAAAAGATCTCTAATCTTTCCCATTCTATTGTTTTCCTCTATTTCTTTGCACTGATCACTGAAGAAGGCTTTCTTATCACTCCCTGCTATTCTTTGGAACTCTGCATTCAAATGAGTATATCTTTCCTTTTCTCCTTTGCTTTTCGCTTCTCTTCTTTTCACAGCTATTTGTAAGGCCTCCTCAGAGAGCCATTTTGCTTTTTTGCATTTCTTTTTCTTGGGGATGGTCTTGATCCCTGTCTCCTGTACAATGTCACGAACCTCCGCCCATAGTTCTTCAGGCGCTCTGTCTATCAGATCTAGTCCCTTAAATCTATTTCTTGCTTCTCCTGTATAATTGTACAGGATTCGATTTAGGTCATACCTGAATGGTCAAATGAGATCAAAGTACATCAAAGTGCCCTAAAAGTTCAGTGACATAGTGAGTTACAGTGGTTTAATACCTCAGGCATCAGTCAGTGTGTGACTCCGGGATTAGCCTGCAAAGCAGTTTATCACCTGAAGATAATCTTCAAATTTCATTGTAATCATTTATTCTTATGTTTTCCCAAACAAATGCTACATGGATCAACAGTTTAAGGCATTAAATCGGGAGTGTGCCTGGCTGACTAACCGTGGACCTGCAAGGAGCCAGCACCGACGGCAAGCAGGCAGGACGGCCACCGCTGCCGGGACGGCAGGCAGGACGGCCACCGCCGCCGGGACAGCAGAGCCTGGGCTGCTTCATGGAGATTCCCGGAAGCAGGTGATAATATCCAGCTCATCAAGGGAACTGTGGCTTTCAAATGTCCTAACCATGGTGACCTGGGCAAGTTTCATTTATAAGACAGTTTATATATGGCAGCTCAGGCTCATCCCCAGCACTCAGCATAACTGCTGCCTCCTCATGCCAGAGCCCTAAAATGTCAGCCATGCTCTTTCATTTGTAACCAGTATGACATCCCTCATATAGCTGGACCAGTCGCATATGGTGTACTTCAAAGTGTGTTTGTGTTTCATAGCTTTCCAGATTTGAAAGTTTTCCAGGCATATGGATCCTCAGCCAAAAACTGTGCTTCAAATCTCAAAATCTAAAAACGAGTTGCACAAAATACACTGAAATATGCTTTATCATATAAAAATAACCATCAGGAAAAGCTCCAGTTAACACTCAAAAAATTGCCTGAAAGGAAGTTTGTCAGCAAATTTCTTTCAGCTGGGTCTGTATGAAAAATGCGCCTGACAGTACTAGCTTTACCAGAAAAAAAAAGAAAAGAAATTGAACCACACGAGGTTATGACATAATCATAGCTGTTGCAACCACGCAGGCAGCGTCCGTCTGCCAAGCGCTGTCTGTGGGCAAGAGAGAGAGGAAGGTTGCAAGGTCTTCTTGGCGACATGGGAGGTCACCACCCAGGTTTCTGGAGACTACAAAGATGAGTTAAAGCTGTATAATAGCAGGCAAAATTTCACAAGGTTTGAACACAGCTATGGCAGAAACTCCATCAGCAAAATAAGAAGTGGGAACACCGTTCCTCCCACCTGCCAAGCACCCAGAGGTCACGCTCCTTCCCGGCTGAAGGCCTCTGGGCAAGCAGGCACAGCGGCAGAACTCAGAACCCGAAGTCGCTCAGGCCTGCATCAAGGCCCCTCCACACAGATGCCGGCCAGAGGCAAAGAGATGCAGATCTGTGAGGCACCGCACCAGCAAAACGAAAGCTCACAAGGAAGGAGTCTGAGCTCGCACAGGGGTCAGTGCACGCAGCACGGGCGCTGTCAGCCCCTGAGCCCCACACAGCCTGGTGACACGGCCCGCAAGAGACGCTCCTGCCCACAATGGCACACACATCTCCACTCTGTCCATTCTAACCAAGCTGAACAAATGTGTGAAGGGATCAAAAGACTGTCAAGTTTTTTTTATTAACCCTCTGAGCGGGTAATAACTTAAAGAGCATTGATTTTTCAAACAGTTGAGAAGTAATGTCCATGTAAAACGCTCCCACTATAATTTTGGTAGACCATAACATATGTAACTCTTTTAAAACATTGATTTTTAATGAATCATTAAATACTGACATTATTCAAATCCAAATGCTAATTTAGATCATGAAAAATAGTAAGAAATAATCATTTATCAATAACAATGCTGTTTAACAACAAAAAAGAGATTTTTAAAAACATCAGTTTTCCTTGCATTTGCAGACCTTCAGTAATATTCTTATCACCACAAGGGAACTAGGAGTGAGGGACAAGCTCTGCAGAGGGGGAGGGAAAGGCTGATTATAAACAGTGGTGCCACACAGAGGGCTGCGGTCAGCCAGATGTCAAAGTAGCCAAAGCACTTCAGAACCCCTGTGACTCATCATTATTTTAAAGGAAACTTTATGAGAAAAAAGAACAAAACTGGAGGTGTCACGACCTTTGACCTCAGACTTTACTACAAAGCCACAGTCATCAAAACAGCATGGTGTTGGCACAAAAACAGACTCGCAGATCAACCGAACAGAACAGAGCCCAGAAATAACGCAACACACCTACGGCCAACAGACCTACAGCGCAGGAGGCGAGGGGACCACCGGGGAGAGTCTCTCTGAGTGGCACCGAACGGCCACACGTAGTAAAGAGAGCGAGCGTGTTCTTATACCGTACACAGAAATCACCTCGAAATCGACTGAAGGCCTAAATGTAAGGCCTGAAACCACAGAACTCCCAGAAGAAAATACAGGCGGTGGCTCTGATGGTAGAGAGCTGGCCTGTGATGTAGGCGATCTGGATTCAATCCCTGGGTCGGGAAGATCCCCTGGAGAAGGGAACGGCAACCTATTCCAGTATTCTTGCTGGAGAATTCCATGCACAGAGGAGCCTGGCAGGGGCTGCTGTACATGAGGTTGCAAAGAGTCGGACACGACTGAGCAACAGCTTCCCTGGTGGCTCAAACGGTAAAGAAAGTCCGCCTGCAGTGCGGGAGACCCAGGCTCAGCCCCTGGGTCTGGAAGATCCCCTGGAGCAGAGGATGTTCAATCCACTCCAGTACTGTGACCTAGAGAACCCCATGGACAGAGGAGCCCGGTGGGCTACAGTCCATGGGGTCGCAAAGGGTCAGACACGACTGAGCTACCAACATTCAAGGGGCTAATATCCATAAATAAAGAACCCATAGAACTCAAATCAAAAGCAAACCTAACCCCCAAAAATATATATATTAAAATAATGGGCAGAGGACCCGAATAGACATTGTTTCCAAAGAAGACACAGGGATGGCCCACAGGCGGCGTGGAAAGACGCTGAACATCACTGACCACCTTGCTCACGACAACCTAGGGGCTCTTCCCAGTTCCCGAGGCACGCCTGCAGGCCACCAGGCCTGCTGTCTCCGCTGCCTGCAATGTTCTTCCCCAGGAGTCCTTCCAGTATTCAGGCCTCCGCTCAGGCGTCAGTCCTCGGGACCGGCCTTCCCCGACGCCTCGGGGGGAGACAGCACACTTCACTCCCTCTGCCTCTTTCTTCTCGATTTCTTTCCTTCGGAGCACGCACCACCATCGGAAACTGTTACAGTCTCTTTAGCTTTTTACTGCCCATCTTTGCTACAGTATTAGCTGTGTGAAAGCAAGGCTCTTGTCTTCCCATCGCTGTCCTGTCATGGAGGCCCCAGGGGTTCTCAACAAGCACGTGCTGAATCAAGTAGCTCACATCTCACAAAGCACAAAGTAACAAGTGTAGCGCCCAAACCGCAAATTCCAGAACATGTTCCCTCCAGGAAACTCTCCCCAGGAGCCCATCATCCCGACGTGAGGCTGACTTACTTGGTGGCCTGTCTCGTTCGCTGTCGGGGATGCTGGCCGCCCCATCTTGGCCTAAGTGGCCCCTGGTGGAGAGCTCTGCTCACAGCCGCCCTCCTGGGTGAGGCTGCCCCAACCCTCCCACCCAGGAGCGATGCACACCGTCTCCTCAGCTTGCTCCATCACGTCCTCCCGCTTTCACTTTCCTCGTGGCCCTCAGCACTCTCTAAAGTCACCCTTTGAATGTTCAGCTCAAAACTCAAAACTCATAATCAGCATTCTCAGCTCCCTGCAAGTAGAGCAAGAGGACTTCCTGAAAGACAGGCCCCTGGGACAGCTTTGCAACATAGTCACTTTGTGCCACAGCTCATTATAACCCTCTTTTCAACACAGAACAGGGCATGCTCAGAAGGAGTCCGAGTATTACAAAGATCTTCTTTTCTATCACAGAAGCTCATTGATCCAGGTGTCTAAACACAGGCAAGCATCCAAATGGAATGGTTTGTACAGTTTTTAAATAATCATCTATTCTCCTTAACTCTCATCACTGACATTAATTAAAAACAATTCGCTAAACTATTACAGTCTGCCAAGCTAAAAAACAGCTCGGTATCATGGGGACGTGGTATGCGGCCAGTTTGTTCACACAGCCCGGAGTGTGGACGACCACTGACCACTGCGGGCCCGCGCCCTGCTCAGAGTGCTGGCCGGGGCTGTGCAGACGGGGAAGTCTGATTTCTGCACCACACCTGCAAAAGCAGCTCAAACCCAGTGCTCCAGCCATGTATGTTCAGATGCAAGCGTGTAAGCTAATGCTTGCGAGGAGCTGACTCACTGGAAAAGACCCTGATGCTGGCAAAGACTGAAGGCGGGAGGAGAAGGGAATGACAGAGGATGAGACGGTCGGACGGCATCACTGACTCGATGGACACGGGTCTGGGTGGACTCCAGGAGTTGGTGACGGACACGACTGAGTGACTGAGCTGATGCTAATGCTGTATGTTATTTAAAGGAAAAGTGTCCTCGACAGCACTGGTTCCTTAAATTTAGTAATCTACAATGAATAGTCACCTTTTCTCTCTTTTTAAAAGACGAAAAGTCTCAGTTAATATACATTTACTTCACCTTCAACAATCATCAAAAATTACCGCTGGCAGGTCTATACTATCAGACAACTCTCTAAATATTTAGCTTTTGCTACTTTGAATATGTTATGAAGGTGAGATTACCAACAGACAACAGAACTTTCACCATTTACAAATGAAATTTATTTTACGAAGTATGAAGTAACCATGCTTTAGAAGGATATCGCTATACTTTAGAAGCTATAGCTCTGAAAAGTCAAATTTTTTACAAAAGAATATGCATATGAATCTGCAATATATACTTAACTTCAAATCAAATAAAATGACCAACATTTTTTAATTGGAAAGTAAGACAGGTATCAAAGTATTATTTCAGGAAAATTAATCTGCTAGAAGTATGCCATTGAAATTAGATAAAATAAATCTTTTATTTTCTTGGCCACGCTGTGCAACTTGTGGGATCTTAGTTCCTAGACCAGGGATTGACTCTAGACCCACGGCACAGAAAGTGCCAAGTCTTAACCACTGGAAAACCAGGAAAGGCCCTAGATAAATAAACCTTAAGGTGGCAAGTCCACACACAAACTCTAGTCCCACGGTTTCCTTTCTTTTTCATTAAATCAGATACAAGTTGGTAACTTATAGATTAAAATACATTTTTAAGAAAAATATAAGTATGGCAATTAGTTTTCGGTACCAACACTGTCACCTTACCACTCTTCCCTGTGAAAAAACAACTAAACAAGTGATTTTAAATGTGTGTTTCTAACCCATTTGTGGGTCAAGCATGAAGTAGGTTCCATCAACCACAGTCCTCATTTTTTGCAAACAGAACAGGAAAATAGTCAGGTTACAAGGGTAACTGTCGCGTGTGTGCAGCACGAGACCAGCTGTGGGCCCTGCCGCACAAGCATCCATGTGTGCCTCAGTCAAGAGAGTTCCAGAACTCCAGCCCAGACGGCGCAAAGGCCTCTCTCCACGCCAGCCTTCACTGCTACGCTTAAAGCTGTCCGCGGAGTTAACTGGGACGCCGTGAAACTGGGACAAAGGAGACGGGCGGCTCCTTCTTTACACAGTGCTTCACGACGCTTCTTTCAATGGCAGGCGGCGGGCTCTTGAATGAGTTGTGCTAATTTAAACTCCTGGGACTTACCGAGGGGACACTGAGGCAGGGCACAGACTCTGGGAGATGGGCCAACTCAGGACAGACAGACGCGGAGCGCCCCCAGGCCTGGCAGGGTGCTCGTGAGCTCCGCCTCTGCCTCCATCCCCATGCTGCCCACACATGGCAAGCAGCCTCTGCCATCAGGCGGCCAAACCCCCGGGTAAACCAGCAGCGGCAGGGCACAGAGCAGAGACATGGGCTCTGGGGTAAGCTCTCCACCGTCCCAATAGATCGGAAACATCTGATTTTTATAGCCAGAAGTCAACATTTCGTTTTGTTAGTACTATGTACTAGGCATACTACTTGGTTCAATACGATAAATATACACAATATATGTGCATAGTAAAACGTTAAATTGTACTGCTTAAATATATGCAGTTTTTATCAGTAAAACTGGGGGGAAATGAGATATATAAAACATGTTTTCAATAGCTAAAGAAGACTGCATTAAGAGCAAGTCTTTTAAAATAATGAACATTACATTGAACACTGCAATAAACATGACATTTGTCATTTCACATAATGTATTCTTAAAAACTTAGGTTATTAAAAGTCGTACTTTTCTAAATCAGTGTTGTGAAAATGAATCCTGGTATAAAACACTTTTAAAATTTAAAAATTATTTTGCAAAGTGAAACACTCTGTTTTTTAAAAAATCTGTTTTTTTAAGTCAGTTGTCACTAAATGAGACTTCCCTACGCAAGAAGAGTACCTGCTGAGATCTGAATGTTTCAGTTCAGTTCAGTCACTCAGACATGTCCAATTCTTTGGGACCCCATGGACTGCAGCACGCCAGGGCTCCCTGTCCATCACCAGCTCCCAGAGTCCACCCAAACCCATGTCCATTGAGTTGGTGATGCTATACAACCATCTCATCCTCTGTTGTCCCCTTCTCCTCCTGCCCTCAATCTTTCCCAGCATCAGGGTCTTTTCCAATGAGTCAGCTCTTTGCATCAAGTGGTCAAAGTATTGGAGTTTCAGCTTCAAAATCAGTCCTTCCAATGAACACCCAGGGCTGATCTCCTTTAGGATAGGCTGGCTGGATCTCCTTGCAGTCCAAGGGACTCTCAAGAGTCTTCTCCAACACCACAGTTCAAAAGCATCAATTCTTCAGCGCTCAGCTTTCTTCACAGTCCAACTCTCACATCCATACATGACCACTGGAAAAACCATAGCCTTGACTAGATAGACATTTGTTGACAAAGTAATGTCTCTGCTTTTTAATATGCGGTCTAGGTTGGTCATAACTTTTCTTCCAAGGAGTAAGCGTCTTTTAATTTCATGGCTGAATGTTTGTGTCCCTCTAAAGCTCAAATATGGGAACTAGAAAGCACCAGGTGATGGTGTGAAGAGGGGGCCCCTGGGAGGGATGGGTCAGGAGGCGAGGCCCCAGGGAGGCTCCCTCCCTTCCCCCAGGAGGTCACAGCAGGAGACTGGCAGCCTGCAACCCAGAAGCGGCCTTCAGCAACACCCAGCCATGACGACTTCCTGGCCTTGGCCCCCGGCCTCTAGAGCAGGGTGCGGGGGATGAACTCTGGTTGCTTATAAGCCAGAGCCTATGGGACTCTGCTGTGCCCAGAGAGGCCTGGCCCGTCCAGCCTGCCTCCCCTGCGCTCAGTCTCCCACCTCCTCCTCTCACCACGCTCCTCGTGGCTGCCATACACCATTCCCATGGAGGGACATCCTGCTTCACACTGACAGTTCCTGCCAGGCTCCCAGAATCGACGCAGAGCAAAATCCACAAGGACGAGAATGGGGGTGGCAGCACGGCGTGTGCAGGAAGAACACGCACCAGGTCAGGGGTTGGGGCAGGCCGGGGCGGCCGCTGCACCGCCAGGGGCTAGTCTCCAAAGTCTACCCAGCTCATGATGCAGCTCAATACCGAAGGAACAGACGCCCAGGCAAAAGTGGGCAGACGGCCTACACAGACGTTTCCCCACGGAAGACACACAGATGGCCAAGAGGCACATGAAAAGATGCTTAACCGCACTAATTATTAGAGAAATGCAAATCAAAACTCCAAGAGGTATTACCCCACATGGGTCAGAATGGCCATTATCAAAAAATACACAAGCGATAGAAGCTGGAGAGAAGGGAGCCCTCCCACATTGCCGGTGGGAGTGTGAACCAGCAGCCCTCATGGGCTGCAGTATGGGGGCTCCTTCAGAAACTAAACACAGAACGACCACAGGGCCCAGCAGTCCCACTCCCGGGCATGTAAACACCTGGAGAAAAACTTCGTTCGAAAGGATGCGTGCGCCCCAACATTCCCAGCAGCACGACACGCCAGTCAAGACGCAGAAGCAACTCGAGGTCCCGACAGACGGTGGATAAAGAAGGTATGGGACGCGCCACAACGGAGCAGGAGCCGTCCGAGAACGACATGCGCCACTGGCCGCAGAGCGGGTGGACCTGGGGTCGCCACACAAGGGGAGCCAGGCAGAGAAAGGCAGCTATCACCTGATAGCGCGTGTATGTAGAGTCTAAAAAATGATCCAGAGGGACAGACTGACAAAACAGAAACAGGCTTGGAGAATGAACTTACAGTCACCAAGGCAGGAGGGTGCAGGGAGGGATGGACAGACAGAGTCGCCTCGATTCCACCTCAGCAACGCTTCTCCGGCACCTCCACAGCCTCCGTGCTCGCTCCCCCAGCAGAGCGACCGTCTGCAACGCAAGCCCGATGCTGCCCTGCCTGCTGCAGAGCCATCACCTCCAGGATGAAGGACACGCGGGGTCATCGTGCCCATCCCCGTCCAGTGCTCCGGCCTCAGTGCTCGTCTCTGGACACGTACCCGGGCTGAAGCTGCACTCTGACGGCACGCGCCCACACACCAGCTGCACCTCTGTGCCCGCCCGGAAGCCCCTTCAGAGCCGTCAAGACTCGGCCCAAGAGCAGGAGTGAGTCTGGAGCCCCTCCACTCCTGAAACACACGTATTATAAGTAGCTTGTTTCTCTAACCCCCAGGAGAATGCGAGTCTCTGGAGGACAGAGGCTCCTCCCAGTCGCAGTAGGTGATACAGAGTATGTGGCAGAAGTGCTGTCAATAAACTGGAAACATTAATAGATGGCCTGACTTCAGGTTTATTAGAAACATAAAGGTTTTGTGAGATCATCTGGTAAAATGGATACACACTCAACAAGTTATTTCTAGAAGAAAGTAATCTGGAGTTCTAAATAAAATAAATGCTAAGTCAAATGTTAAAAAAAATGGTTATATCAAAAGATAATGTGACTTTGAGCCTTGAAATACTAACGGAATCCAAACCAGGTCCATGATTCATGGAATACACCCCACCAGTACGCGTGAAGAAAATCCTGTTCAACAAATGCCAGGAAAATTTAGAATAATTTTTCACAGATAAGCTTTGCTCATAGTTTCCAAGACATTATTCTACACGGGTGACTAGAAGTAAGTCCTTCCTCAACCACTACTGTAATAAATCTCACATTGATATAACCCTCTTTCTCTAAAGGGCAATTTTTAAGCTTTTTACATGGGTCAGTGACTGAGTTCCAGCGACGGTGGTGCCCTGGGGACCCCAAAACAGCAGTGGGGGGCAAGTGTGCTGCGGGGGGCAGCAGCGAGGACAGGCCGGCGGGGTTTTGCTCTTTTGTTTGTTTGATGCAGGCAGGATAAAAACAACTCCACGCACCGCTACTGCCACAGCAAACCCCCAGGAAAACAGCACGAAAACTTACTGCATGATCCTGTAGCGCACAAAAGAGTTAAAAATCCCAACTCGGGCTCACAGCCTCTTCACAGTCTCGGCCAGCGGCCGACCCTCCGGGCTCCCCTCACATGTGGCGCCCGTGCCGGGGGCGGTATCACTGGTGACGCCCAGCGCGCCTGCACAGCCCAAACCGGGTCAGCAGCTTCTTCAGCCCGCCGCCTCTCCCGACCCGTCCCACCCACGGAAACAGCGCGCGTCACTCGTCCCCGAGGCCTTTCCTCACCGGCGGCAGCCGTCACCGCGCCCGCCTGGACGATCCCAATGCTCCGGCTTACACTCCTACGGGCAGCACCTATTGCATGCCAACACGCATTTTCCTCTTTCTTTCTGGATTCTTCTTTCTCTCTGGATTCTAAGGTCCACATCACCCAAGTGCAGGCACCCGTGGTCAGGAGAATGCGGACGACAAAACGTGATAAAGCCACACCCCTTTACTTGCAGGAACAGCCTTCCTGAGGGCAAACAGATGCTCCCATCATCCCTCTGCTTTAAACACAGCTTCACTGGCCTTACACCACAGCAAGGCAGGGTAATGGATAGCGTGTGTGTGAGAGTGTGAGTGTGTGTGACAATGAGTGTGTGAGAGTCACTCAGTCGTCTCCTACTGTTTGTGACCCCGTGGACTGTAGCGCACCAGGCTCCTCTGTCCACGGGATTCTGCAGGCAAGAGTGCTGGAGTGGGGTGCCATGCCCTCCCCCAGGGCATCTTTCTGACCCAGGGAACGAACCCTGGTCTACACAGCATGCGGATTCTTTATCATCTGAGCCACCAGGAAACCCTAATGGATAGTACCAGAGATGCATTATAATTTTTTAGCTTATATTATGTGAATACCCCAAACATCCATTATAGCAATGCTGACAGTTTACCAAGAGAACATTTCATGCCTTCCTTATCAAATGATCGATCAGCACACTTTAGTTCCCATTAAGCAAACAGAGTACTAAAGCTCTTTCTGGTACTCATTAAAAGAAAGCATTTCAAAATAAAATTTTTCTTTATATGACTGCTTCAGAACAAGATCTGATTAAGTAATAAAGGTTATTTTATAAATCAAACATGGAAATCAATCCCATTATTTCATATCACACATACTATATACATATACATTTACTTTAATAGAGCTTTATGAATACCAACTCTTTTTCCTATACATGCAAACATGACTGGAAAGCTGATTTACAACCAAGTTTGATTCATAACCAGTCTACAGTTTACACAGCATGAATCCAAATATTTAAGTGCTCAAGTTTGCTTTGGATTACAGCATTATAAATTAGAAAGTCACAGTTTTAGCTCATTCAGATTCTAATTCTAGTCTTGCTACTAAATAACAGTGCTGCTGCTGCTAAGTCACTTCAGTCGTGTCCGACTCTGTGCGACCCCATAGATGGCAGCCCACCAGGCTCCTCCGTCCATGGGATTTTCCAGGCAAGAACACTGGAGTGGGGTGCCATTGCCTTCTCCAAATAACAGTGCTACCCTAGCCAAATTGCTTAACCTCTAAATTCTAAGTATTACATATTTGAAATGACTCTGGAGTAGTAGATCAAATTTCTTAAATCACATTCTTGATCACAGAAGTCACTCTGAACATTTGTTAAAAATACATGTCCCAGGGACTTCCCAGGTGGTCCAGAGGTTAAGACTCCATGCTCCCACTTACAGGGACATGAGTTCAAACCCTGCCTGGGGACCCTGCATGCTTCAAGGTGCCTCGACCCCTGTTCTAACGCGCCATGCTCGCAGCTCTGGAGGGTCAGGAAGTCTGTGTTCAAAGTCCCCCTGGACTGTGTTCCCCAGGCTGCTCCCGGCGGGCGAGCTTTCTACTATACACAGGCCACCTCCGATCGCTAAGGCTCTTTCAGTTCAGTTCAGCTCAGTTCAGTCGCTCAGTCGTGTCCGACTCTGCGACCCCATGAATCGCAGCACGCCAGGCCTCCCTGTCCATCACCATCTCCCAGAGTTCACCCAAACTCATGTCCATCGAGTCGGTGATGCCATCCAGTCATCCTCTGTCGCCCCCTTGTCCTCCTGCCCCCAACCCCTCCCAGCATCAGAGTCTTTTCCAGTGAGTCAGTTCTTCGCATGAGGTGGCCAAAGTACTAGAGTTTCAGCATCAGTCCTTCCAATGAACACCCAGGGCTGATCTCCTTTAGGATGGACTGGTTGGATCTCCTTGCAGTCCAAGGGACTCTCAAGAGTCTTCTCCACCACAGTTCAAAAGCATCAATTCTTCTGTGTTCAGCTTTCTTCACAATCCAATTCTCACATCCATACATGACCACTGGAAAAACCATAGCCTTGGCTAGATGGACCTTTGTTGGCAAAGTAATGTCTCTGCTTTTCAATATGTGATCTAGGTTGGCCATAACTTTCCTTCCAAGGAGTAAGCGTCTTTTAATTTCATGGCTGCAGTCACCATCTGCAGTGATTTTGGAGCCCCCAAAAATAAAGTCTGACACTGTTTCCACTGTTTCCCCATCTATTTGCCATGAAGTGATGGGACCGGATGCCATGATCTTCGTTTTCTGAATGCTGAGCTTTAAGCCAACCTTCTCACTCTCCTCTTTCAGTTTCATCAAGAGGCTTTTCTGTTCCTCCTCACTTTCTGCCATAAGGGTGGTGTCATCTGCATATCTGAGGTGATTGATATTTCTCCCGGCAATCTTGATTCCAGCTTGTGTTTCTTCCAGTCCAGCGTTTCTCATGATGTACTCTGCATAAAAGTTAAATAATCAGGGTGACAATAGACAGCCTTGACATACTCCTTTTCCTGTTTGGAACCAGTCTGTTGTTCCATGTCCAGTTCTAACTGCTGCTTCCTGACCTGCATATAGGTTTCTCAAGAGGCAGGTCAGGTGGTCTGGTATGCCCATCTCTTTCAGAATTTTCCACAGTTTATTCTGATCCACACCGTCAAAGGCTTTGGCATAGTCAATAAAGCAGAAATAGATGTTTTTCTGGAACTCTCTTGCTTTTTCGATGATCCAGTGGATGTTGGCAATTTGATTTCTGGTTCCTCTGCCTTTTCTACAACCAGCTTGAACATGTGGAAGTTCACGGTTCACGTATTGCTAAAGCCTGGCTTGGAGAATTTTGAGCATTACTTTACTAGCGTGTGAGATGAGTGCAACTGTGCGGTAGTTTGAGCTTTCTTTGGCATTGCCTTTCTTTGGGATTGGAATGAAAACTGACCTTTTCCAGTCCTGTGGCCACTGCTGAGTTTTCCAAATGTGCTGGCATATTGAGTCCAGCACTTTCACAGCATCATTTATGAAATTTATAGAATTTAAGATTTTATGACACAGATCAAATCCATCAGCCCAACCTGATGATCTCAAACGCAGTACACATGCAACTTCATTTTGCTGCAGAGGAATGTTAAAAACTACAAGTCCCATCTGGCTCCACTTGCCACAAGTCCCTCAGCTTCCAAGTCCTCGTACATACCAGTACTTGTGTGGACAGATAGCCCGAGAGGTGACCTGACTCGGGTTAGGACGCACTGCAGCTCCAGGGCGCACGAGTCGCCGTGGTTTAACGCCGACTGGAGCACTGACGTCAGGCCTCAGAGCCTGCGCCTCCCGCTCGGCGACTATGCACGCGCTGCATGCGGGCCTGCTCACGGACGTGGGCCAGGCACGCACACGTCCCAGCTCAGCCCTTCCGCCAACCTGACAGACTACAACGATGTGCTGAACAACGGCTAACGTACACCCTAACTATCGAAAAACACACGTCCTGACAATACTTTTCCACTGACGTAAATAAAGAAGAGCATATTTTAAAGGCTGTACTCCCACAATCTGTCTTTAAGTGCACTCGGATGGAGAGGAAAGATCCCCAACAGGCCTTCTCACTTTTGCTTAAAAAAAAGGCATTTCCTTCAACCCCTACCCAGCCCAAGCTGATCACCTCTGTTCAGCGAGCCTGCCTCACACTCACAGTGGTGTCTCCGCCGCCACCGTGTATTTCCCCAGAGGCTGCAAGGCGGCGGCAGAAATAAGGCTCCAACCAAGATAGCTGAGAGGTGGGAGGCGTGGTGGGGGCCAGTGCAGCCAGTGCAATTAAACACGCTAGTTTTCACTACACTGCTCAAAATGCAGGACAAGGAAGGACACTGAGTCTCACTAGTCTAAAACCAAAAAGAATGATTTCTTGAGAAACAAAGTTTTTACCAGTCAGTACTCGAGAAATTTTCTCACACAGGTCTTAGAAAAATAGTAATAGTACAATATCATCAATCAAAACTTCATAGCAACTGGAAAACCTTAAATCAAGTTGTAAGAAAGACTGAAAGTGTACAATGAGAACAGGGATCAGTAGGTGTGACGCAGCAGGGGGAAATGATTGGTCCAGCGTGAGTGTCTGAGGCCCACAGACAGAAGCCAGTCCCAGAGAAGCAGCGCCATACCCTTTACATCACATTCCTTAAACCTCAGCTCCTGGAAAGTGAAAGTGAAGTGAAAGTTGCTTAGTCGTGTCTGACTCTTTGACCCCATGGACTATATAGTCCATGGAACTCTCCAGGCCAGAATACTGGACTGGGTAGCCTTTCCCTTCTCCAGGGATCGAACCCAGGTCTCCCACATTGCAGGTGGATTCTTTACCAGCTGAGCCACAACGGAATCCCAAGAATACTGGAGTGGTAGCCTATCCCTTCTCCGGCCGATCTTCCCGACCCAGGAATCAAACTGGGGTCTCCTGCAATGCAGGTGGATTCTTTACCAACTGAGCTATCAGGGAAGCCCTCAATTCCTGGAGTCAGATTTAATAGCAAGATCAATGCAGAGTGAAAGTAGCCTGATGGGAATGCAAAGAGTAGTCTACCAAACCTGCACCTTCACACACACAAGCCTCACTAGGAAAAACAATGAAGGAAGCGTGGTAAGTCTGTTTCATTCTTATTAGAGAGGACCTAAAGTAGAGAACCTTCTCTGAGGATGAGCAGGTCATGTGACATGTGCCACTGGTACCTGAAAGAACTGGTACTGGGCAGACACAGACACAGACTCGGCACCATGGACGTGCTCTGTAACACCCCCTGGGCCTGAGCAGTGAGAGCAAAAGCAGCCAGAGCGGGCGTGTCCACCCAGGGCCGTGACTCGAGTGGACGGGGAGCTCCTGCGGGGAAACCCTGAGCGGAGTTCTGCTCAGCCCTGGGGCCTGCAAGCTGCTCATGGGCGCCGTGCAGGCGTGCAAACCTCAGAGGGAACCGTGAGGTGAACCTGCAGCCGTCAACAGAAGGCCAAAATCTCCTATCTGACAAGAAACATTCTTAGTTTTCCTCAATGATTCTGCAGTTTAATAAATCTATTACTAAATTCATTAACTAAAGTTTTCTCGAGATGTTATTCTTCATTTCTTGAAAATATTAAAAATAGGTTGTTTTAAAGAAGGAAAATAGGCAGAAAGCAGAGGTAAGTCACTCAGCTCTTCTAGTGCTATATTTGGTAAACAGCGACTTTCCCTCATCCTTCTTCAGCCTCATAATTTCATACTCTCTCCCACATATGCCTCTATCCTCTCCTCCAAGGAAGACATCCAGTCTTATACGAGAGCCTGACCTACTCCAGTGTGCAAATGAGTCACTGTTCCAATACCATTCTCGACGCCCAGGATCTTGTAAACGTGAGTTCAAGCGGTACCACAGACTGACACAGGACACAGTGAACCCCAGCACTTGCGGCCTCTGGAGCTGCGGGGAGGAAGGGCATGCCTGCTCGGCCCAGGCCAGCACACAGCCCTGCGCTTGCAGCCTCTGGAGCTGCGGGGAGGAAGGGCATGCCTGCTCGGCCCAGGCCAGCACACAGCCCTGCACTGCGTGTTCTCCACAAGAATGCGTCTGCGGTTGTTAAATAGACTCAAATACCGAGCACACAGAAATCAACCAAGAGGTCATTCACGCAGATAAACGAACACTCGCAACTCCCATCTCTTCCCTAAGAAGACAAGGACCCCTTACGTCTCTTAAAAGTCTCTGGGATGGAAAAAAGTAAGCTTTTAAACTGAAAAAAAAAAAAAAAAAAAAAAAACACTTTAATTGGAAATTATGTGATTGTTTCTCCCAAGTATTAGAATGGCACCAAACATTCCAAAATAGTTCATTAAACTCTTCCTTAATTGGATCTCTTTGCTATACACCTGAAATACAACACTGTAAATCAATCATACTTCAATTCTTAAAAAACACAAATCTTCAATTTGAAAATGAAGTTTATGAGGAAAAAGATAACTTTTAAACTCCAGGCAGAGATGGCAGTGCAACTGTGAAGCCTAGGTCCCTCTGCTGGGTAACACACTTCACGCTCAGACGCACACACGTCACACGCCGTCGGCGCGGCCGCAGGAGACGCACCATCTGGATGGGCTTCTTGTGCAGGTCTCGCTCCGTCACCAGCTTCTCTTGGTCGGTGACATAGAGGCCCTTCTGAGCTAAGGCCTGGATGACGGCGTCATGGCCCAACAGGGGCTTCGCAGCATCGCTCCTGAGGATGAGGCTCCCGGCGCGGCAATACAGCTCGGCGGAGAGCAGCAGGCCGACCACGGGCGGCTTGATGTGCTCCTGGTCATACTGGTCCGTGTAGAACGGCTCTCGGAGCTCCTCTGGCACATTCTCTACAAAGATTAAGGGGGAAACGTTCTTACAAGATTTGTATAAAAGAAACACAGTTTATTTAATAGCATCACTTATATTGTAAAAGATTTCTTTCAGAAACAACAATAACCCTTTAACTGAACAGATGATTTATTTGACCATGGCAGACAGTCTGGAATGAGAAAGAGAGAGAACTTTCCCTTACGGAAGATACTGGCCGAGTACATCACGAAAGCCACCGCCAAGCATCAAGGAGAACCGCCTCCTGAGCCCAGCAACTCGGGGGAAAGCGCTCCCACATGAGCGCGCGGACACGCAGGACGAGGGCAAGATTCCCAAAAGCCCGTGTCAGTGAATCCCCTCCCATCCAAGCGGCCAACCAGGAAAGGCGGCTGACAGCCGCTTCAGGGACCCCGGGCCTCGACAGCGGAGACTGTAACGTCGTCTGCCCACCGCCCACTGTCCCCTTGCCTCCCCCCGCTGGCCTCTCCCGCCCTGCTTGGCCTGTTGAGGGGCAGTTAGAGCTGAGGTTCAAGGAGAACCACCCTCAAACATCCCAAACGCCAGAAAACCCTGTTACTACACCACCCCCGACCACCTCCGTCCGACCCCACTGAAGCCCTCCTGGGTGCCTGACCGATCTGCCCCAGGGAGACAGACGGGCAGCTGAGCAACGGGACCAGTCTCTGAGCGTCTCTCTGCGGTCCAGGCCACTCCCCGGGAAGAAGGCCCGGCGAGAACGAGGGTCGCACCCCCCCGCCCTCCCCCGGCCCCGAGGAAAGGCAGGCGTCTGAGCAGCAGGCGCAGGTGGAGCTGCAGTCACAGGGCCCGGGCAGCCGCCAGCCAGGCCTCGCCCGCCTTCTCTGGAGAGTCAGGGTTCACGGCCACTCACTGCCGACTTCAGGAGCTTCCTGAAGAGGCAGCTTTACTGTAAGCTCAGGAATGTCACGGCATGAACAGAAGTCCAAAGAGCACATTCACCAGCATTAATATACCCTGTAGCAATTTTACCTTAAAGCTTTTGAAAAGTCCAATCATTTAGAAAAATATCTTCATCAAATAACAGTATTATAATTACTGCATGTTCATTTTACATACCACTACGGGTTGCGGGGAATTCAAGGATTTAGAAATAATCCCTACACCCAAGGACCTAATAATCTACAAATGGTCTAGACAGATCAAGTTTGTCAATTCGGAAACTGGAGACAACAGTTTAAGCAACAAAAGACCCAGCACAAAATGAGGGAGACCAAGTGTGTGCTTCCAGTTCAAAGCAGTAGGCACCACGGCAGGCTGACCCAACCGCATCCAGAAAAACAGGGGGGAAAGAGCAAGCAGAAACTGCAATCAGAGGGTAAAGAGGGTCTCTAAACAGGAGGGGGAAGAGGAAGACAGAAGACCCAACAACTCGGGCAGAGAAAGGGTTCTGGCAGGAGGACAGAAACGGTATGGACCCAACAGAAGCAGAAGATATTAAGAAGAGGTGGCAAGAATACACGGAAGAACTGTACAGAAAAGATCTTCACAACCCACTTAATCCTGATGGTATGATTACTCACCTACAGCTAGACTTCCTGGAATGTGAAGTCAAGTAGGCCTTAGGAAGCATCACTACAAACAAAGCTAGTGGAGGTGATGGAATTTCAGTTGAGCTACTTCAAATCCTGAAAGATGATGCTGTAAAAGTGCTGCACTCAATATGCCAGCACATTTGGAAAACTCAGCAGTGGCCACAGGACTGGAAAAGGTCAGTTTGCATTCTAATCCCAAAGAAAGGCAATGCCAAAGAATGCTCAAACTACTGCACAATTGCACTCATCTCACATGCTAGTAAAGTAATGCTCAAAATTCTCCAAGCCAGGCTTCAGCAATACGTGAACCGTGAACTTCCTGATGTTCAAGCTGGTTGTAGAAAAGGCAGAGGAACCAGAAATCAAATTGCCAACATCCACTGGATCATCGAAAAAGCAAGAGAGTTCCAGAAANGGAAAATTCTGAAAGAGATGGGCATACCAGACCACCTGACCTGCCTCTTGAGAAACCTATATGCAGGTCAGGAAGCAACAGAACTGGACATGGAACAACAGACTGGTTCCAAACAGGAAAAGGAGTATGTCAAGACTGTATATTGTCACCCTGTTTATTTAACTTATATACAGAGTACATCATGAGAAACGCTGGGCTGGAAGAAGCACAAGCTGGAATCAAGATTGCCGGGAGAAATATCAATCACCTCAGATATGCAGATGACACCACCCTTATGGCAGAAAGAGCCTAAAGAGCCTCTTGATGAAAGTGAAAGACGAGAGTGAAAAAGCTGGCTTAAAGCTCAACATTCAGAAAACTAAGATCGTGGCATCCAGTCCCATCACTTCATGGCAAATAGATGGGGAAACAGTGGAAACAGGGACAGACTTTATTCTGAGGGGCTCCAAAATCAGTACAGATGGTGACTGCAGCCATGAAATTAAAACACGCTTACTCCTTGGAAGAAAAGTTATGACCAACCTAGATGCTGCTGCTGCTAAGTCACTTCAGTCGTGTCCAACCCTGTGTGACCCCATAGACGGCAGCCCACCAGGCTCCCCCGACTCTGGGATTCTCCAGGCAAGAACACTGGAGTGGGTTGCCATTTCCTTCTCCAATGCATACTAAAAAGCAGAGACATTACTTTGCCAACAAAGGTCCGTCTAGTCAAGCTACAGTTTCTCCAGTAGTCATGTATGGATGTGAGAGCTGGACTACAGAGAAAGCTGAGTGCCAAAGAACTGAGGCCTTTCAACTGTGGTGTTGGAGAAGACTCTTGAGACTTGGACTTCTTGAGACTTCTTGGACTTGCAGTCCCTTGGACTGCAAGGAGATCCAACTAGTCTATGCTAAAGGAAATCAGCCTTGAATATTCATTGGAAGGACTGATGCTGAAGCTGAAACTCCAATACTTTGGCCACCTGATGCGAAGAGCTGACTCACTGGAAAAGACGGTCATGCTGGGAAAAACTGAAGGCGGGAGGAGAAGGAGATGACAGAGGATGAGATGGTTGGATGGCATCACCGACTAGATGGACATGAGTCTGAGTGAACTCCGGGAGTTGGTGATGGACAGGGAGGCCTGGCGTGCTGCAGTCTATGGGGTTGCAAAGAGTTAGCCACGACTGAGCGACTGAACTGAATTGAACTGAAGGATCTGCCGACAGTTTTATAGGAGGAAAGTGACCCATTATGACTGATGTCTGGGGACAGTTAATCTAGTATTCAGTACTGACGGTGAGGCTGCAGAGATCAGGAAATGACATAGGAAGGAGGCAGGGCAGCAATGCCAACAGAAGTCTATGGGGTTGCAAAGAGTTAGCCACGACTGAGCGACTGAACTGAATTGAACTGAAGGATCTGCCGACAGTTTTATAGGAGGAAAGTGACCCATTATGACTGATGTCTGGGGACAGTTAATCTAGTATTCAGTACTGACGGTGAGGCTGCAGAGATCAGGAAATGACATAGGAAGGAGGCAGGGCAGCAATGCCAACAGGAACGGAAGGACAGGGACAACCCTGAGGGCCCAGGCACAAAGCAGCAAGAAGGGGTCAGACGGTGCCCAGAGGTGATCAAGGCAAGAGGCACGCCACCAACAGAGGGAGGGAGACCAAGGAAGCTTCTGCTGCAGAAGCAGGACCGTGACTTTAGCTCCAGACATGCTGAGCTTGGAACAACAGCAAAAATACCCAAGTGGAAATATGGGAAAGGCAACTGGGGATACTGGACTGTGGAAAGAGGTCAGGAGTAGCTGGACCAATTTGGGGTTTTGGAGACATCTAAAAATATCATCCTCATTTAATAACTGAAAACTCTTCCCTTCCTTCAGAGCCGCATTAACCAGCTGTGAGCCAGCCTTAAACCTGACAGACTCTGCAGGGTGATGGTCAGCTTTGTCATAAACTACAGAATGCAGGGTCAGTGTTCATTTAAATTCTTGTATCCCAGGAACTAAACGGAAGCTACTAGTAGAACAAATTTAAAAGTGAAATCATTTGATTTTAAGATGATTATAAAATGTATACATGATATAATTTTGTCCGACAACAATGAAAAGTGACCATCACAGGTGACTTGGTACCCAAACGCCAGTCGTGCAAACTGACTGCTCGTCATCAGCCTAAAAACTTTCCACCACACTGTACATCCAATCACATCTACACACTGCGTTCACATCCTTCCCCACCCATGAGCTTTATCACAACTTGGTAAAACTGTCAAACCAGACGACATACACATAAATATTAGTACTGTGTTAATAACAACAGAATGGGAAAGATTAGAGATCTCTTCAGGAAAATTAGGGATACCAAGGGAACATTTCATGCAAAGATGGGCTCGATAAAGGACAGAAATGGTAGGGACCTAACAGAAGCAGAAGATATTAAGAAGAGGTGGCAAGAATACACGGAAGAACCATACAAAAAAGATCTTCATGACCTGGATAATCACGATGGTGTGATCACTCACCTAGAGCCAGACACCCTGGAATGGGAAGTCAAGTGGGCCT
>SJXO01008709.1:40681-56351 GCA_006408615.1 Connochaetes taurinus
ATGTCAGACTTTATTTTTGGGGGCTCCAAAATCACTGCAGATGGTGACTGCAGCCATGAAATTAAAAGACGCTTACTCCTTGGAAGGAAAGTTATGGCCAACCTAGATCACATATTGAAAAGCAGAGACATTACTTTGCCAACAAAGGTCTGTCTAGCCAAGGCTATGGTTTTTTCAGTGGTAATGTATGGATGTGAGAGTTGGATTGTGAAGAAAGCTGAGTGCAGAAGAATTGATGCTTTTGAACTGTGGTGTTGGTAAAGACTCTTGAGAGGCCCTTGGACTGCAAGGAGATCCAACCAGTCCATTCTAAAGGAGATCAGCCCTGGGTGTTCTTTGGAAGGACTGATGCTGAAGCTGAAACTCTAGTACTTTGGCCACCTCATGCGAAGAGTTGACTCATTGGAAAAGACTCTGATGCTGGGAGGGGTTGGGGGCAGGAGGAGAAGGGGACGACAGAGGCTGAGATGGCTGGATGGCATCACCAACTCAATGGACATGAGTCTGAGTGAACTCCGCGAGTTGGTGATGGACAGGGAGGCCTGGCGTCCTGCGATTCATGGGGTTGCAGAGTCGGACACGACTGAGTGACTGAACTGAACTGAACTGCCGCTCACTAAGGGCTTTTCTGTGCACGCAGTGTGCACACATCCTGTCTTCAATACGAACAATGCTCCTGTCCCTGTTGTACATATAAGGAACTCAAGACAGGTACTGTGCCAAAGGTACACAGCTGGATAAATACAGAGTCTTAACTGTAAACCATGTAGCTAAACAGATTCAAAAATAATGATGGTCTGCCAGGATCACCAAACTGGAAGGTGGAAGAGGACAGCTTAGGGGCTATTTTCATTGTGCTATGATGTACCCACAAGTGTAAGTTATCAAAGTGTAAGTTTCAAAAAATTTCAATGCGAGGAAAAGGGAAAGGAGGCATAGCAAGTCTCAGAATGTTTTAAGATTATGACAAAAACAGATCATTCCATCCCTAAAGAATGCAAAACTGCGTACTGAATATCGTAAAGTAGGGCCCTTTTAAGAGCAAGACTTCAAGAGCTGCATATGCTGAAAAGACAATGTCAAAAATGTCTATCATTTTGCAAACAGTACAAAACTGTCGTTCTTTAAGACAACAGTTTGGAGTTGTATCACTTTTTAAATCAAATGAACTGAAACTGCATATTAGAAAATAAATAGGCAAAATCAAAGGTAAGGAGTTTCACCCTCCCCCTCATCTCCAGAGTACAAGAAGATACGACATTAATACTTGAGAAAACTGAAACTCCACTCCCAGAATTACAACGGGGAAGAGACAAGTTTTTCTTGTGTACCAGGACTGAAGCGAGTTACTATAAATAAACCCTGGCTAGAGCAAAGCTTTGAAACTCACAACCACCTGAGAGGCTTGGGCACGGGCAGAGAGCACAGCAACGGTCTTGCTCAGGGCCCTTCCCCACAGAGCTGAGTCAGCACTAGTAACGGTATGAGGGGAGTGAGTGCATTTCAGAAATGTCACTACTCAGGCAGGGGAATGCTGCCTTAAGTTCCGAATCTAAAAACTGTGTCTAAGACAATTACTAAGACAGAATCTGTGAGTACCAAAAACTCCAAGTGAAAGTAAACCCTAGAGCTTGAACTCTAAATCAACCAAAAGACACAAAAACGATCAGTAACGTTAAAGAAAAAAAAACCCTAGTACCAGTAATCAAAGATGAAGTGACAAAGAGTCTGCCTGTCAAAATGACCAACAGGCCCTAAACCCACTGTTGACAAGGAGGGACTCACCCAGGCCCAGGCCTCTTATTCCCACGGCTCACACCGCAGCAGCTCAGTGCCCGATGCCCCCGGAGCTCGCAATGGACATCTGACGGTTGGAAACGTTACTTTGTAAAATTTTAGTCATTGGCCTTGTTCTAAACATATGCACAGATTTCAAATTTCCCCTCAAGTCCCAGATTCTGCACTAGCAATCCCAGTTTCCTCCTCCTACCTGCTTTGGAAGCCCGGAGAATCCCCTCTACGCCACCTGGCTTCCGCAGCAGCACCCCCTCTCAGAACCTGAGCGGTTTTGAGTTAGCCTAATTCACCAGCAGCAGGAAGCAGCATGGCAGAGTGCTGCCATGCTGGCGCTCTGGAGCCCCGTCTTACTTGATGGGGGTCCCTGAGTGCAGTCATCCTCTCCCCGAGTTCAGGCCGCCCCCTCTGCCCACGTCAGGTGTCTGCCTCCCCGGCTCTGGACCTCACCCTCTGCCCCTCCGGGCTGGCCGGCATGCCACAGACACTGAGTCTCTGGGCTCCACAAGGCCCAGTCGGCCCTCATCCTCCCACAGGAGCTGTGAGCATCATCCCCAGACCCCTCTTCCCTTCGGTCATCCTGTCTTCATGACTGCTGTCCCGTGATATCCGGGTCTGCTATTCCCTCCACACCGCAGCCTCCAGGAGAGCGGGCCCTTCCCCATCCTCGGCATCAGCACCCAGAAGGGCGCCCGGAGCACAGCACAGGCAGGGGCTCCCCGTCCCTCCACGCCGCACCCCAGGTGTGAACTCCCCACCCCACCCCTCCCGCTGCCCTGAGAGACACAAGGGCCTCTTCCAAGCTGCAGATCCTCACCAGCCTCCAGGATGCAGGGGAACCTCAACCCCAAGCCCAGAGCCAGGTTCCTGGGCGGCAGGGGCAGTAACGCACAGGGCGAGGGGAAGGCGAGGGCAAGCTCCGTGGAGCCGGCCTCCGATGGGAAGAGTCAGTGAGAGCACACGGCAACTGCCACACACCTGTGACGGCGACGGAGCACCCGAGCCGCAGGTCACATCTGCTGAACCCCAGCAGCTGTGAGAGCACACCTCCATCCTGGTCTCCAAGACCCTCCCACAAAAGCAACCAGGACTCCTCAAGAAGTGGCTGCTTCCTCCCGAGCTGGACCAGCAAAGCACACGCTCAGCTAAGAATACGTGCGTGCGCATGCCAGGAAGTGTCAGAGCCAACAGGGGACCGTGTCAGCTCGCAGGACTCCACTGGAAGGAGACTCCAATCAGCCAAACCTAAGACAATCTGAACATCAAATAAATAATGACAACAAGCGATTATAACCCACTTGAATGAACGAGAATGTCCATCCTGATGTAACCAAATAAATGAATAAGTGTGTGAAAGAAAAAGAAGGGAAGACTCTTCCTTGTAGCAGAATACCAACTAAAACTGGGATACAGTAAACAGGGTAATAACTGACTCAAGCAAGAATCATTGTGGGTGCTAAGTCAGTGGGCCAAAGTTTGATGAACAGGATGTTTCAAATTATCTCCCTGCAAATTGCTTCTTAATTAAAAATGGAAGATAATAATTTCACAGTGGAGAAAAGTGGCAGATACCACCTGAAGCAAGAGGTCAAAGTCTGGAGTGGCCTGGTGGCACAGTGGATAAGAACCCACTTGCCAATGCAGGGGACACGGGTCGACCCCTGGTCCGGGAAGATTCCACATGCTGAGGAGGAGCCACTAAGCCCTGCACAACTCCCGACGCCCACACGCTGCAGGGCCCTCGAGACACAACCACTGCGCCCGCGTACTACAGCTACTGAAGCTCGTGCAGCGAGAGCCCGTGCTTCACAGCGAGAGAAGCGCCAAGACTAGAGCGCCCACAGGCAGCAACAAAGACCCAGCGCGATCAGAAAGAAACAATTGTTTTTAAAGAGAGAGATTAAAGTCCACCTCACCAACTGAATGCACGTCGTGTGCCTCTGACACGACCCACTGGAAACACAGCGCCGCGTCTGCGGTCACCCTGCCCGACCTGCGGGACTTGACTCTATCATGAAGACACGTTTGACAGATCCACATGGAGGGACCTTCTGTAAAATAAGTGGCCTACAGTTTTTCTAAGATAAAAACACACTTTAATAAAGGAAACAAACAGACACTGCAGGCTCAGACACGCCGGGGGACGGGAGGGGTGCAGGGAAGCGCCTCAGCCCCCGGGCCTCCACCGCTCCTGTCCGGGGCAGGGCTCTGTGCACTGGTTCTTCTTACTGCCTAGGGGCTCCTGCTGGGACACTGCCAGCGGCCAGACCCCGTCACAGGGGGCAGAAGACCAGGGGGCAGGGGCCGCCCTGCGGGGACCAGCCTCCTCGTGCAAATAGACAGCACCCAAGGCAGAGACCTGACGCCCACCCCTGCACGCGGCGGGGTGGCAGGCTTCACCACGCCAGCATCATGAAGACAAGGACAGACCGACAAGCCAGCCGGGTTACAGAGCTGACAGAGACAAGCCAACTAAACATGGTGCATGATCCCGGGCGGCTCTGGGCAGAGAAGAAAGTAGCAACAAAGGACACTGAGACAATGGCAAAGTTGAACGCAGGATCAGATGGTAGAACGTCAAGCTAAATTCCCGATTCTTAAAATTTTCAGATTATCTGAGACTTACTATTCATCTTAGGAGACAGCCTGAAGCATTCAGGGGTGGAGGATACAATTCATTCTCAAACAGTTCAGAAAATATTATATATATGTGTATATACATACACACACGTGTACTTGTGTCAGGGAAAGGCAAAGAATCATAGAACAAATGGGACAGAATGTCCACAACTGATAACTCTGGGTGACGGGTGCTGGGGAGCTCCTACTATTTTTAGACATTTGAAATTATGCTGAGAAAAGTCATGAGACCTCAAAGCGCCCCGAATCAGTCTTCTCCCCGTGTTCCTCACACCAACGATCCACAGCACCTTCCAAGTGCACAAGCCTGGGGCCTGGGCGTCATCACTGGCGCCTCCCCGTCCCTCAAGCCCCAGATCAGACCCGCCACCAGGCCCAACCCAAGGCCCTCCCTTCTCAGAGTCCCAACGCACACCTCCCGGTCCCGCCCGGTCCCGCCCTCAGGACTCTTCGTCTGAACGACTCGGTTGGGAAGGCCAATCTTTCGCACTCGGCGTCAGTTCTCTCCCGTGTCTGTCTCTGCAATGTCACTTTCGCCCTGCTCCAAGCCACTCTCTTCTGTAGCCAAAGTCTGCTTCTTTCCCGTGGGCAGACTTGACCAGGTGACACACCACACCGAGCCTCAGGGCTTTCGATGATGTCCAACTTCTGCAAGGACCCAGCGCCTTCCTCTGACCCCCAGGAAAGTGGCCCAAGCCTGCCTGCATCCCTGGATCGCGCAGGGCCCCTGCTGGCCACGCAGCCTCGGGACCACACTCCTGTCCTCTGCACAGCCTCTGACACCCCGGTTGCCACAGCTCAAAGTGTTCTTTCTCCCTACTCTTCACTCCCTTCCAGATTCTCAGGGGCCACTGACCCATCACTTTGGTCCAATTTCTCCTCAGTAAACGGCAAGAACAGAGCAGTTACCCTGCCTCTCCTTTACGTTAAAAAATGCACTTTTACTTTAAAGACTACTCAGTTCTACTAAAAAAAAAAAAAATGCATACGTTTGTAAGATAGATGCGAAAACTTTCAAGATATTTGAAGTATAGGTAACTACTAGGAAATGAAAAGTCTGTTAGCCACAGACAGAACTCAAGGAATGTATCGCCTAAAGGTAAGTGGTGAGCAGTGTATGTACACAGAAAGGCAATGTTGTTGTTCACTCGCTTGGTCGTGTCCGATGCTTTCCGACCCTGTGGACTGCAGCACACTAGGCTTCCCCGTCCTTCACTACCTCCCAGAGTTTGATCAAATTCATGCCCATCGAGTCAGTGATGCCATCCAACCATCTCATCCCTCTGCCGCCCTCTTCTGCCTTCACTTTTTCCCAGCATGAGGGTCTTTTCCAATGAGTTAGCTCTTCGCATCAGGTGGCCAAAGTATTGCACTTAAGCTTTAGCATCAGTCCTTCCAATGAATATTCAGGACTGATTTCCTTTAGGATTGACTGGTTTGATCTCCTTGCTGTCGAAGGGACTCTCAAGAGTCATCTCCAACACCACAGTTCAAAAGCATCAATTGTTCAGTGCTCAGCCTTCTTTATGGTCCAGCTCTCACATCCGCACACGACCACTGGAGAAACCACAGCTCTGAAGTACACGGATCTTAGTCAGCAAAGTGACGTCTCTGCTTTTTAATATGCTGTCTAGGTTTGTCATAGCTTCCCTTCCAAGGAGCAAGTGTCTGTTTTAATTTCATGGCTGCAGTCACCGTCCGCAGTGATTTTGAAATCCAAGAAAATAAAGTCTGCCACTGTTTCCACTTCTTCCTCTTCTATTTGCCATGAAGTGATGGGACCATATGCCACGATCTTAGTTTTTTAAATGTTGAGTTTTAAGCCAGCTTTCTCACTTTCCTCTTTCACCCGCATCAAGAGGGTCTTTAATTCCTCTTTGCTTTTTGCCATTAAGATGGTATCATCTGCGTATCTGACGTTTTTGATATTTCTCCCAGCAATCTTGATTTCAGCTCGTGATTCATCCAGCCTGGCATTCTGCATGATGTACTCTGCATATAAGTTAAATAAGCAGGGTGACAATATACAGCCTTGACGT
This sequence comes from Connochaetes taurinus, assembly GCA_006408615.1. Taxonomy (NCBI): domain Eukaryota; kingdom Metazoa; phylum Chordata; class Mammalia; order Artiodactyla; family Bovidae; genus Connochaetes; species Connochaetes taurinus. The sequence continues at coordinate 47,155 of SJXO01008709.1, forward strand.
ACTCCTCTCCCAACTTGGAACCAGTCAGTTGTTCCACGTCTGGTTCTGTTGCTTCTTGACCCACATGCAGGCTTCTCAGGAGGCAGGTAAGGTGGTGTGGTATTTCCAACTCTTTAAGAATTTTCAATGAAGCAGATGTTTTTCTGGAACTCCCTTGCTTTCTCCATGATCCAACGGATGTTGCCAATTTGATTTCTGGTTCCCCTGTCTTTTCTAAATCCCGCTTGTACATTTCGAAGTTCTTGGCTCAGGTACTGCTGAAGCCTAGCTTGAAGGATTTTGAGTGTGCTAGCATGTGAAATGAGTGCAACTGTACCATCCTATGAACAGTCTTTGGCATTGCCCTTCTTTGGGACTAAAATGAAAACTGACCTCCAGTCCTGTGGCCAGTGATGAGTTTTCCAACTTTGCTGACATACTCAGTGCAGTACTTTAACAGCATCATCTTTTAGGATTTTAAATAGCTCAGCTGGAATTCCATAAATATTTATGATAATTAAATATGCATGAGACTAAGCAAACAACAGGCAATGAACGCTACATACATATGAACGCCTCACAGTCTGAATGCCTAAGTGAGCCACCCGTTGGTGACGCTCACTCCAGCCTGTGCATCCTCTGCCCCAGAAGCCTGAGGCCTGCGCCGATGCAGCAGGCTTCCCGACACGCCTGGCGCGCAGGGAAGCTGCGGCAGGCGTGCTGTCCCTTGCCTCCCTGATGGAGGGAGCGTGTGGCCCGCGTCACTGTGGGCCTCTGTGTTCCAACCTCGGCTCCGACCGGTGGGACCACACCATCCCTAGGTGAGGCTGCTACAGCAGAAAGTGATGGGCAAAGCTCAGGACGGAGGGCAGGGGGTCCACTCTGTCCTACATGTGTCGACCCACCCCACCTCTCCCCTTGCTTCTCACTGTAAATTGATTTAACAAACCATGTGATATAAGCACTCTGATCTGGTTTGTGAGTTTTTCTGCTCCGTGACCTTTGGGGTGGGTGCCTGGCAGTGCACCTGGAGGCTAGGGTTCATCGAGGACATTTCCCCCCAGGGTACCCAGACACTTAATTCAGGGAAGAATATTCCAAGTAACAAATGAAGAAGTCATGACAGAAAGAGAAATAACGAGACATTAAATGCCTCCTGGTGGAAGTACAAAAACCTATGAAGTATGCAAAAAAAAAAAAATCAAACATGAATCTGTTTAATTCACTAAATTTAGCTGTCAGTATACAAGAAATACAGGGGGCCAAAAAAAAAAAAAGGGAGAGAGAGAGAGATGTGTGTGTATTAGTCGCTCAGTTGTATCTGACTCTTGCGACCCCATGGACTGTAGACCGCCAGGCTCCTCTGTCCAAGGGAATCTCCAGGCAAGAGTACTGGAGAGGGTTGCCATTTCCTTCTCCAGAGAGAGAGATAACAAATGGCAAAGACGGCCCTAATTCGACACTGACTGGAACAAATGAACTGGAAGACAAAGGAAGTGAAAGCATGAGCAGTGAGGGAGTGCAGGATGATGGCAGCACTGCAGTCACGCTTGAACAGGGAGCCCCTCCACAGCAGACGACACACGCGCCCCAGTGCGCACAGCCGCACCGCTCACGATGGCCAAGATACAGACGCAGCCTAGACGTTCGTCGACAGAGGAGCGGATCAAGAAGACATGGCACATATATCCCAGGGAGTACTACTCAGCCGTAGAAAGGAATGAAGTTGTCTCTCGAGGCATGGATGGCCATCACACAGAGTGAAGTGTCAGAAAGAGAAAACATCGTACCGTGACGCATGTATATGGGATCTAGAAAAATGGTGCAGGTGAGCCTATCTGCAAAGAGAAACAGAGACACACACAGGACACTGGTTGGGGGGGTGAGCTGGGAGGCTGGGATGGACACCCACTACGGGCACACGCATGAAGCAGGCAGCGCTGAGGCCTGCTGTGAGCACAGGAGCTCTGCCAGGCGCCCCGCGCATAGCAGGAGCTAACACAACACTGCCAAGCAACTAAACGCCAGTGAAAGAAAGAAAGGGAGCCCCCGACTTTTGGAGACACTCATACATTTATTGATGAAAGGACTGGATGGCAGGGATTTGCTTCAAATAACGGGCAAGGGGACAGATAAATCAAGGTTGGCCATGAGCTGTTGACTGTGGAGGCTGGGTAAACAGTACATGGAAGTTTACTGTTGATATATATATATATATCTGAGATCTCCTATCATTGAACAGCTTTGTCTATTTAAAGACAAAGAAGGGTGTAAGAGAAGAGCGGAGCACTTTCTGTGATGCTGGGAAGAGCCCTGGCCTGTGTGGGACATGAGAGGACCCTGGAGTAGGGGCCATTCCTGAGTTAAAAAAAAAAATCACTCTTAACACTCCCCACAATATCATCTTTCCTTCTCTGTGTCCAGGCAACTTCCCACTAAATCTGCCTTCTGTACCTCTGGACTTGTGAATCTATGCCTGTCTCATCTCTTCAAATAATATGAGGTGTCAAAAGTAAAATTTCAAGGACTTACAGTCAAGCCCTCTAAAACCAATTAAAAAAAAGGGGGGGAGATAGCTTAAAAAAAAAAAAAAGGATAGTTCTGCTGTTTCAGAATCTGTTACAATACAAAATTCTACAAAATGCACCAATCAGAGAAAAATTTACAAGTCAGCAATCTCATAATTTGAATGTCATTAAAAAGAGAGAGAGAGAGAGAAAGAATGGAAAACAAGAAGCTGAAAGAGAATCTTGAAAGAAGCAGTAAAATGCCAGCAGAAAAAAATGAAACCATCTACTCTGAAACTTTCCTTTGCTGAGGACAAATGTCATTTCAGATATATTTTACTTCAAGAGCCTAAAGTACTTAAAAATTAGCTCATACTCCCCATTTCAGAGCTAGAAAGTAGTCGGAAGGAACGAGCTGGGAGTGGGTGCTGCTAAACTCCTATGACGCACAGGCTGCTGCCCACAGCAAGGATCCAGACAGCCGTGCTGCAGTGGGCCCTGCCTCACAGCTGCAAATGAAGAAATATAGTGTCTACTTAGTAGGGTCGTTCTCAGAATTAAAAAAATAATGCATATAAAATGCTCAAAACTATATCTGACACAAAGTATGTGTTCAATAAATTATAGTGGCTTTCTAAAAAAAAATCTAATGTGCCTAGGATAATTTACTTATCTACTAAATAAATACTACATTCCTTAACGTGGCCCCTCAAGCAATCCCAACTTACCTTTCAAGCCAGATCTCCTGCACTCAGCACAGAGGCCTCCTGCAAGCTCAGGTCTCCGTTGCTGCGCTGACACACCCAGCTCTGGGCTCCCTGCCTGCACACGCACCATGGGCTCCGCCTGCCGCGCCTGCTGGCCCGCCTCCCTCCCTGTCCTCACCATCTCCATTGCCCCGGCTTTCTTCGCAGACTGCTGAGAATGCCAGCGCCCTCCTCAGCGTCCCCGGCTCCTCCCCTTCCCCAGGGCACTGGCCAGCCCGCAGCTTCAGTGTTTTGCCTGGACTCTGCTATGGCCACACACTGACCGCACCTCTGCACCACAGCAGAAGCTCTCAGAAGACAGGCCCGGTTCACACACCTGCAGCCTCTGACCCAGCTAAGAAGACCACCCACTGGAAACTTCCCCTTCCAGGGCCTCAGTGTTTTTACACTTTCTTAATTCTCCTCCTAACTCAGATTGCTCTAATTCTGACTTCTTTTCTTCAGCCTCCTTCCGAAACTATTCTCAGTGTTCGCTACCCTAGATTCTGTCTCAAATCCTCTCTCCCTCTATGTCTCATCTCCTTCCCAGTGCAATGACACTTCATACACAGAAGATTCCCAAATTGCTATTTTGTAGCCTCGCCTGGTCAACCCTCCTCCATATCCACATTTACAGCTGCCTACCTTATTGGATTTCTCAGATGACATGTTTGGCCAACACATTAAGTTCAAGGTTCCCCAGAACAAAGCTGACTTCCCCTTCCCACTGGCCGCTCCAGTCACCGACAGCAAAGCTCAAGTAACCTGTTATCCTTACAACTTCAGGTGACCGCGGCCCCCCCCACCCAGGCCTCCCAAATCCAGCCCTTTAGAAACACCAGGCACTAGGTCTCGGCAGTGTTTTCTCTACCTTTGCCTCTTTTCCGTTAATCCGACTCCTGGATTAACAGGAACAGTGGGCATACACGACTGGCGAAGAGGGCAGCTGAACACAGGCGCAGCACGCACAGCCGGACGCTGGGTGGTGTGGGACGAGGCTCTGAGCCCCTGGGCCTCATGTCCTCATCAGCGGCCCTGCACAGCTTCCACCTCTCAAGGCTGTTATGAGGACCAAAATGAGAAGGAACACAGCAAGAGGCTGACACATGGGGAGAACTCCATAAGCATGACCGGCGTTTCCACGCCGCCACCTCAGCTCTCACGATCTCATGCCCAGACGCCTGCGAGAACTTCCCAAACCGGCCTCTCGGCTCCAGGCTCCCTTCACCACAGCGCCGGCCACTGAGATCACAGCTTCACACGCGCCTGAGAGCCAGGTCTCACGCAGGATTTTGACAAAATGTATTGGGATATACAAAGAAACATAATAAGGAGTATTTATAATATCAAATAAAAAAGCATATTAAATAAAAATAGCAGATAAATAGCATATTAAAAAGCAGAGACATTACTTTGCCAACAAAGGTCCATCTAGCCAAAGCTTTAATTTTTCCAGTAGTCATGTGTGGATGTGAGATTTGGACCATAAAGAAAGCTGAGAGCAGAATTGATGCGTTTGAACTGTGGTGTTGGAGAAGACTCTTCTGAGTCCCTTGGACTGCAAGGAGATCCAACCAGTCCATCCTTAAGGAAATCAGTCCTGAATATTCACTGGAAGGACTGATGCTGAAGCTGCAATACTTTGGCCACCTGATGCGAAGAAGTGACTCATTAGAAAAGACCCTGATGCTGGGAAAGATGGAAGGCGGGAGGAGAAGGGGACGACAGAGGATGAGATGGTTGGATGGCATCACTGACTGAACGGACATGAGTTTGAGTCAACTCTGGGAGTTGGTGATGGACAGGGAGGCCTGGCGTGCTGCAGTCCATGGGGTCGCAGAGAGCTGGACACGACTGAGCGACTGGACTGAGCTGATACCAGATGGGCCCCCAGGCGGCATTAGTGGTGGAGAGCTTGGCTGTCAGCGTAAGAGACCTAAGAGGTCCAGGTTCAACCCCTGGGTCAGGAAGAGGGCATGGCAACCCAGTTCAGCATTCTTGCCTGGAGAATCCCACAGACAGAGGAGCCTGGTGGGCTGCAGTCCACGAGGCCACAAAGAGCTGGACATGACTGAAGTGAATCAGCACACACACATATCAGCAGATGATTTTATACTCTGCTATATATATTCTGTAGTTCATACCACATACTACATGGTATGAAAGGGAGACAGACAGTTGATAAGGCTGAAATGATAAAGCGGCACCAGGAAGTGGGCCTTAAGTTCTACGTTAAGAACAGACGCTGGCAACTCCCTGGTGGCCCAGTGGTTAGGACTCCAGTGTGGGGTAAAGAAGCGGCATTTTTACTGCCATTGCCCAGGTTACACGATCCAGAAAAGAGAACTCCAAATGTGAGAACTTTGCAAACTTAAAGCAAAGTTATACCACTGCATAAATGGGTGAAGCTATTCAAATACACCAAACACAGCACAGTTCAACGTTTCCTTCTGCAATTTGCTTAAAATAATTAGAGCATCTTACCTGCTTACTGAATAAAATTCACCTAAACAAACTTGTTCTTCATTTGATCGAAGTTGTATCTGCCTCCTCCCACAAAATAAACTATTAAGATTTGGGTTATCTGGAACATTTTCAGTGTAAAGAAAAAGAATATGATTCCAAGCTCAAATTATGTAAATACTCCGTCTGCTCTCTAGGTATTACAATGCCAGTGCTTTATTTATTTTTAAAGTTCAATAACTTCATACTATGCCCACAATTGATTTCCAACTATCATCTTAAATGAGTTTTCCAATATATAGTTCTAAAATTTAATATGTCAAAAGTTAGAAAGTTTCTCACAGAAAAAGACTAAATCAGCACCTGAGAATCCTACATGCCATCGTTAAAGAAGGGATGTTCGTAAGTCATAACTTAAAAGGGAGCTAGTGTTCTGAATGATTCACTGAATACCACTAGGCAATACCTCTGAAATATGCTGTCTGCTAACACCTGTCCTAAAACAGCAAATGCAGAAAATTTACATCCAAAGAAATGAAACCTTACCTTTTTTCTACTCATCCCATATAAGTTTATACTTTGAAAGACTGTTGAATAAGAATAAATAGAATGTACATACATAACCTTCATAATAATACACTAATTTCTCCTTACTAAGTGACTTTTGCATTGGAGAAGGAAATGGCAACCCACTCCAGTATTCTTGCCTGGAGAATCTCAGGGACAGAGGAGCCTGGTAAGCTTCCGTCTAGAGGGTTGCACAGAGTCGGACACGACTGATGCAACTTAGCAGCAGCAGCAAGCGACTTTCTTATGGTTTTTAAGCTTGTTTTTCATTCCATTTTGAATCTGACTTTTATCCATGCCAATCGCTGCCAAGACAAATATAAGTGCCAACATCATTCATCTAAACCATCTGAGAGTAATATCTGCCGTTATTTAAAGAAAACAAATAAGTAAATAAGACTTTTAACATGTACTATATGGACATTTTGCACACCTGGCAGATAAGAGGCTTACTCTGCAGAGTGGCGGAAGGAGGAAAGACTTGCAGGACCCGCCAGATGTTTAATCTTGGGCGAACGGGTCTGAGCTTGTTCCCTCATCTGTGAAATGAGAACACTATCCTTCCAGAGGGATGCTGTGGGACTAACAGAGCAGTGTGTTTGAAGCATCAGACACAGAAGAGGTGTGCCTGCTCCACCCACACCCAACCCTTTAGAGTCAGACACTCAAGTCAAAGCTCATGCCTGCCCTTATTCAAAGTGTGACCATGGGGAAGCTGTTTAACCTCTCTCTGCACTGGGGACCTTGCATTTTTAGATGAGGAGCAGGCTACCTACATCAGAGCTGCTGTGGGCCCTGAGCGTACAACAGAACGCACAGCATCTCACATGTCTCCCGCACACAACACATTCCACGGGTGCTCTGCTTCTTCCTCTTCTCTTCTCCTCCAAGCAGGTTCAACGCCTGCTCCTCAAGAGGTCCAGAATCTAGTAAACCTGCCTGACATGCACCCAGAGAGCAGGCCTTTTTCTGGTCAGGAATCCTCACGAATCCAGGGCAACATGGCCATCTGTAGTACAAGATTCTTCTCAGTTTCAAGAGGAAAGAAAATATTTTTGCTATCCCCTCTGCATTCCATTTTGTACACACTGCTTTCCCACAGAGGTGGAAATATAAATTTCTCTTTTTCCATCTTTTCTAAGTACTTAAATAGCTTCCATTTCTCCTCTAAATGGGTATTAGCTTCAGGAAACAAAAATACTCTTAACTGTGTTTCCTCCCAGATGCTACTCTACACACTCAGTTTCAACAAAATCTCTAAGATCTAAATTATTTCAAAGTAAATTTTTTACTATATTTACTCCTGATGCCAGTTTTAAAACCTTTAACATCTTTCTACTTCAATACAAAGCATGAGAATTCAAATAAAACAAAAGCTGTCATAAACATCAAATCCCAGTAAGGTGAAGTTTCCCTCAAAACTAATTCAAATAATTTTCTAAACGCTGAGATTCATTCACTAACTAAATATACAGTCCTGTTAGTCACCTGTGTATGTGTGAACCGTTAAGAATGAATTAAACCATTTACCCACATATTTTCATGGTCCTCCAACTGGAAATAAGCATCCTCTTACCCTCAAAAGAAGAAAAAAAAACACCTATATTTAACATCTGAAGAAAAGTCTGTAAATACTAAGAAACTTTTCAAAAGATAGTTTACGTATCCAAAACTTATTAACTAGGGCACAGAAATCTTACAGAATGAATCAAAGCTATCGGACGACACCACCTTCATGGAAAAATCTCTGAGTGAAAAGCTAAATCTTTCAGAGCTCCCCAACAGGGGCTCCTAAAGCACCAGTCAAGGAATTACACAGGAGGCCCTTTTCCTGTTATTTTGCAAAGACTGAGTTAAGGTGGGAGTGTCTAACTTCCACTGTGCTATATAGTTTGTGTCAACAGCACATGCCCTCAAAAAACTCTCCTATTAAAAAAAAATTAATCCCACAGTAGGGAGTTGTTGTTTCTCTTAATTTATGAAGCCAAAATGTTTGGAAAAAGGAATGTGTCTGAACACGAAATGAAAACAGTACGTGACAGTCAGCAAGCTAAATACTGGGTTTAAATAACTGGTCTAACAGAGCCTGGACCGTGTACGGGAGGACACAGGCTTAAAGAAGGACCACAACACCTAAAAACCTGCCCTCGGCCGGGGGCCGCCGTACAGCCCACGGAGCCGGACTCGCAGCCATGGTTACAAATGTCAGAATCAATGTAGTCTGCGTGCCAGCCACCTCCTTCCAATAATAACGAAACCAACTCAGATTTCTCGGCGCTGTAATCACAGCTATGACTGCGGGGGAAATGAATGCAGCACAATGAGGAAAATACCACAAACTGAAACCACCCCGGGTAAAAACGTGACAAAACTGGTCACTGGAGGGGGGATAAAAACACTCAAAAAAACAAACATCCACTTCTGCTGTCCAATGAACGGAATCTGGCGCATCCCACCTGCCCAAGCCGGAGGCTCTGGGCCGAAGAGCGAGCCGGCGTCAGCCCCGGTCTCCTCCTCGCACCGCCCATCGCGCCCCCGAGCCCCGCGAGGAGGGGGGACCGGCGGACGGGCGCAGAACCGGGCCGCGCGCAGCGGCGGGGGGCCGCGGCCACCGCCTACCTGTCCCGAAGGCCTTGGCCACCAGCCAGGCCAGGTTGCAGGCGACTTTGGCCCGGGAGAAGTCGTAGTGGTCGAAGGGCTTGACGGCCGGAACAATGAACGTCCTGCGCCCGTCCCGCGGGCCCGCGGCGTCCCCCATCCTCGCGCGGCGGGCGCCGGCCCGCCCTTCACATGGCGCGGGCGGCCGCGGGGCCGGGGGTCGGGGTCCCGGCCGGAGCCCCGGGCCGCTCAGAGCATCGGGCAGGCCCCGCGCGCCCGGCCGCCCCGCGAGCCTCCCGCGAACGCGCGTGCGGGCGCCTCCCCTTTGTCTCGGCGC
>SJXO01008709.1:57402-72898 GCA_006408615.1 Connochaetes taurinus
GGTCCCGGCGGCCCGCGGGGCGTGCGCGGCGGGCCTCGCGAGGGCGCGTCCCGGCGTTCCGGCCCTGCCGGCGCGGAGCGGGGAGGACGCGGCGGAGCGGGCCGCGCTGGGGCTTTCGGGCTCTCGCCACACGGTGCTGAGGCACAGAGAGCGGATGCTTGCTGAGCCCTGTTCGGGGACGCACTCTCCGCGTCCCGTCTCGTCCTCGAGGGGACCCTGGGGGCGGGCGCCATCGCTGGCGGCCCGCAAAGGCACTGAGCCCGGGCGGGGCGACGGGGCGCCTGACGCGGGTCGAGGACGCGGCCCTCTCCGCTCCGGCGGCCTCGGCGGGGCCCGGCGTGCCCGTTCCTGCGGCGCGAGGCCGGCGTCCGCAAGCCCCCGGGGCTCCACTCGTCGGAGGAGAACGGGCTCCTGCCGGCCGCCTGCCTCCCGCTCTCGGCTCCCTCCGGCGCCTCGGCTCCCGCGCGCTCGGCCCGCCCGTCTCCGGCAGGAATCACCGCCTGCTGGAAGCCCTCCCGACGGGGCTGCCGGGCGGGCGCCGCCCTGGTCCCCCGCACCCCGCGCCGTGCTCGTCGTCTCGGCACCGGCTCCCACGCGCGGGCGTCTCCCCGCCGGAGACCGCGTCTGTCTCCCCCGCGCGCGCGGGGCTCAGCCCACGGGAGTTGCTCAAGTGATGTTCGCGCTTGTTGGGCTGCTTTAATTCTTCATTCCTCTCACTGTCTCCTTTCAGAACGTTGTCTAGTTTCCAGTTCAATTCAGCTGCTCAGTCGTGTCCGACTCTTTGCGACCCCATGGACTGCCCTCCTTGTCCCTCACCAACTCCCAGAGTTGACTCAAACTCATGTCCGTTGAGTCAGTGATGCCATCCAACCATCTCATCCTCTGTCGTCCCCTTCTCCTCCCGCCTTCCATCTTTCCCAGCATCAGGGTCTTTTCTAATGAGTCGGTTCTTTGCCTCAGGCTAAAGTATTGGAGCTTCAGCTTCAGCATCAGTCGTTCCAATGAATATTCAGGGCTGATTTCCTTAAGGATGGACTGGTTTGATCTCCTTCAGTCCAAGGGACTCTCAAGAGTCTTCTCCAGCACCACACAGTTCAAAAGCGTCAATTCTTCCGAGCTTCCGGGCTCAACTTTATGGTCCAACTCTCACATCCATACATGACTGCTGGAAAGACCATAGCTTTGACTAGATATATCTTTATCAGCAAAGTCAACTCTCTGCTTTTTAATATGCTGTCTAGGTTGGTCATAGCTTTTCTTCCAAGGAGCAAGTGTCTTTTAATTTCATGGCTGCAGTCGCCATCTGCAGTGACTTTGGAGCCCAAGAAAATAAAGTCTGTCCCTGTTTCCACTGTTTCCCCCTCTATTAGCCATGAAGTGATGGGACTGGATGCCATGATCTTCGTTTTTTGAATGTTGAGTTTTAAGACAGCTTTTTCACTCTCCTCTTTCACCTCCATCAAGAGGCTCTTTAGTTCCTCTTCACTTTTTGCCATAAGGGTGGTGTCATCTGCATATCAAGGTTATTGATATTTCTCCCAGCAATTTTGATTCCAGCTTGGACTTCATCCAATCCAGCACTTCACATGATGTACTCTGCATATGGTTAAATAAGCAGGGTGACAATATACAGCCTTGACGTACTCCTTTCCCAATTTTGACCCAGTCCGTTGTTCCATGTCCGGTTCTAACTAACTGTTGCTTCTTGACCTGCATACAAATTTCTCAGGAGGCAGGTAAGGGTCTGGTATTCCCATCTCTTGAAGAATTTTCCACAATTTGTGGTGATCCACACGGTCAAAGGCTTTAGCGTAGTCAATAAAGCATAAGTAGATGTTTCTCTGAAATTCTCTTGCTTTTTCTATGATGCAACAGATGTTGGCAATTTGATCTCTGGTTCCTCTGCCTTTTCTAAATCCAACTTGAACATCTGGAAATTCTTGGTTCACATACTGTTGAAGCCTAGCTGGGAGGATTTTGAGCATTACTTTACTAACGTGTGACATAAGTGCAATTGTGCAGTAGTTTGAACATTCTTTGACATTGCCTTTGTTTGGGATTGGAATGCTGGCATAATCTGATTTTAGTCATTGTTCAATCCTTGTTATCTTCGTTTCACACACACACAAAATGGAAAGCTAAGAAAAACTTGAAAATTACCCCACGTCACACAACAAGTAAAGATTTGATCCCAAGACTGTCTTACTCCAGAGTCCTTTTTTTCTTTTTTTTTTTTTTGGCCTTGTGACATGTAGGATCTTACTTTCCCAGTCAAGGCTGGAACCCACACCCGCTGCAGTGGAGCGTGGAGTCTTAACCACTGGACCTCCAGGAAAGTCCCTACGGACAATATTTTCACTAGCAGGGCTTCTCTGGTGCTCTCTGCCCTTTAGGAGAGAGAAGCAGGACCTACGAAGTAGGGGTAGGGAAAAGTGCTTTGGGCCTTTTTGGGCCCTACTGTCCAAAAGGGTAGCTCCACTGGCGAGCAGCCCCTTTGATCCTGTTTGATTCCTACAAATACTCTCCCCAGACATAGAGGGCATTACAGATAGGCCTAGCTAAGGATGTGGGCTACAAAAGGAATGTGAACGACAAGAGTAATACATCACAGGGTGGTTGGTGTCATTTTTCAATAATTTAATGAATATTAATAAGGTATTATCATAGGTAAGGCCTTCTGCTAGATCACTTGGGGGGGATAGTAAAATCAGCATATGGGTAATAGTTAACAAAGCACATTCATATAATAAATACCTTCATTCTCACATCCATGCTGTGGCATAGGCATTATTATTATCTTTCAACTCTAGATAGGGACTGAGGGTCAGAGAGATTAACTTGCATGGGCAAGACTTCATGGTTGATTCATACCTGAGTCTGGCTTCAAAAACAAGCACAAGCTTTCTGGCTCCACTCCCTGGGCACCTTTCCTCCCTCCCCAGATTATGGAGGCTGACATGTTCATAAATAAATATAACACGACGTGATAAAAGAGGTAAGCACACATAAAGTACAGAAGGAACATGCAGGTAGGGGAATCGGTTTCACAGAGACTTCTGTTTGATTGAATGTACTCAAGTTCACCTTCAGCCAAATCATAAAGTGACAAGTAATTAAGAGAGACCTACAGCCCGGAAATCCCATGGACAGAGGGGCTTGGTGGGCTACAATCAGTCCATGGGGCCACAAGAGTCAGACACAACTGAGAGACTGAACTACTACCACCATAGCCTGCAAAGGTTGAAGGGAGATGCCAAAGCGTTTCACCAAGCTCCAAAACTATCTGCAAGCCGATGCAAGATGCTCCAGGCCAGAAACCACACCCAACCCGCTCGTTGCCGCCTGTGTGACTGAGCAGGAGTGGGGCTCTGTGTAAATGCTCGCTGAGTTTTATTGACAGCGATGTCAACCTAAATAAATGCGACGAGGGGGAGAAGGCAGCACAGACAGCTGCTCTGACCTGTCCTTTGACTCAGTGGTGATGCATTTAGTAGCGGTGGCCCAACTATGACCCCAGTTGGGGAGGAGTGTGTGTAGGAATGGGAATAAAATGCCTACACAAAGAGCAACTTTTACTTCTAGGGAGGGTGTGAAACCTGGGGGTCATCGGAGGAGGCTGTTATTAACAGAGAAACACTCTGAGTACAAAGAAGAAGGATTCGCTTTCAGGGAGACAGACAGTGTAATAGGGTGCTCTTTGTGATACCTTTAGAATGATCCCTTTTAACGACTGGAAATCTCTGCAGAGTATCGCGGTCAAAAAGAAATGCTCTCCGCTGCCTTCTTGAGGTATCTGACTTCATTAAAAACAGAAACAAAATCCAGAGATTCTTTGGGCCAGCTTGTCCAGCTGCACAGCTAGCCCTCTATGTTTTATCTCCAGGTTTGGAATCTATCCATCAAGCAACAGTGACACTATTCCTACATGTCTATTCCTCCTCCTCTCTGTTTTAAAAGTTGATCTGCTACCTTGAGGAAACCATGATTCAAAAGAGCACACGAACCCAGTGTTCACTGCAGCACCGTTTGCAACAGCCAGGAGGACATGGAGACAGCCTCATTGTCCAGAGACAGCTGAATGGATGAGGAAGACGTGGCACATATTTACAATGGGGTGTTACTCAACCGCTAAACAGAACGAAATAGTCATTTGTAGAGCTGCCGATGAACATGGAGTGAAATAGGTCAGAAAGAGAAAAACAAGTATCGTACATTAGCGCATTTATGTGGAATCTAGAAAAATGATACAGATAAACCTATTTGCAGGGCAGGAATAGAGTCGCAGACATAGAGAAGGGACCTGCGGACACGGGGCCTGGGAGACTGGGGTTCACATGTGTGCACTCCCGTGTGTGAAATAGACAGCGGGAAGCTGCTGTATAGCACAGGGAGCTCCGTGCTCTGTCATGACGAGTGGGACTGGTGGGCGTGGAGGTGGGAGGGAGGTCCGCAGGGGAGGGGATAAATGTATCCTTATAGCTGATTCGCTTCGTTGTACAGCAGAAATTAACACCACATTGTAAAGCAATTATACTTGATCTCCTTTTTCCTGGAAAGTCTACAGTGACAGCCAGACTTCCTTCCTTGGCGCCATCCTCTGTTTCTCTGTCTTTAACTAGATTCATAAATGTTTTCATTCATTCATAAGCCAGTATTGACTGAGTACGTGGGTGCTGAGGCTGTAATGTCGAACAAGACAGCCCAGAAAGCAAATTTTGAATGGGAAACTGAGAGATCTCGGGGCCTGGACGGACCAGTTCTCTTCCTGTGGTCGTGACTGTAGCTCTGTAGGCTTGAAGCCTTGTTACTTCATCCAAGAAATCATCAGCGTGTCCCTCGGAAGCAAACGCTAAACTGAAGAGCGCTAGTTATTTCTTAATTGAGGGCCTATAGTCACATCCTATCATCCACTTTCAACTAGTTACACTAATAGTACTAATGCTTATTGAGTATTTTCTGTGTATCAGACCCTGTTCTGCAAATATTAACTTATTTAATCCTCACCATAGTCCTATTTCCCTCATGCGGCAGATGGAGTAACCAAGGTACGGAGATCTTAAGTGGTAAAGATCTTATTTTGAAACGCAAGAGACTAGACTAAGTCCTTTGAATCAACCGAGTTAAGGATGACCGGGGGGTGGTAAGACCGAATGCTTACTTAACTGGTGACAGTAATTGCTGAACTGGCTGAAGCACAGCAGCATCTGATAAACGAAGTTGGGCGGAGGAGCGTGGCTGAGTGGCTGGCACTCCGTCATTTCTAGACACAGTTGTGGCTTTCTTCTGCAGAGCTAACGGAGTTTTATAAGGATTACATCAACCTCCACAACGACTCCAGAAAGGCCTGTGTGGTCTGATGCCAAGTGTGGAGCTGGAGCAGCTGAGACTCAGGGAGGCCACAGAACCTCCCAGCGTGGAGCTGTGCGTCAGAGCCGAAACCCAGCAGTGACGCCTGGCCCTTGGCGTCTCAGGGATGGCGCTCCTGCTTCCCAGATCCCTGAGACGTGCTCTGTGTTTCCTAGTCACACCTGAGTCTCCCGTAACAGGCAGAGCCTCCATTGCTTTTAGAATCACTGAAGGCAGGTAAGGATGCAGGAGGAAACAAAAAGAACATGGTCTGGGAGCGGGGACCGCAGGGTCCAGGACCGTTGGAGGAACCCCGGTCACGTCTGTACTCTCGGATTTCCACTTCTGTGAAGCAGAGGAGGTGGGGGTAGGCAACCTCTGAGGTACTTCCAGTGCCATCTGTCACAGTGGGAGGGCGACGTCGCTGTCTTTTCCAGATCGTAACTGAAGGCTTAATCAGTCTGAGCTAGCATTCGGGACTGTAATCTTTAAAGCAGAAGTCACTGTTTTATTTCCAGAAAGCACTCCGATGGGGTTGTGCGAAAAGCTAGGGGAGGCCGCAGAGCAGGAAATGGGGTCCCGGAATCTGGCCGGAGGCGGCCGGACGCGGTTGTTTGTGGTTAAATCCAGTGGTTCTGCCGCCTGAGTCATCAAAGTCTAGAGTTTCAGAACTTCACCAAGTCACTCCTGCAGCTTCTGTTCTTTGTATCAGGTTCTTGATGGAAACAACCCACACGTCTACCAGTAGAGGAGAAGGCTGATCAAATAAATTATGATGTACCTCAGGACCATATAGAGAGACCTATAAGACATCAGGTGCGTGCTTAGTCGTATTCAACTCTCTGTGACCCCATGGACTGTAGCCCACCAGGCTCCTCTGTCCATGGAATTCTCCAGACAAGAATACTGGAGTGGGTTGCCATGTCCTTCTCAAAAGGATCTTCCTGACCCAAGGATCAAACCCATGTCTCCTGCATTGCAAGCGGAGTCTTTACCACTGAGCCACCTGCAGAGCCCCCAGGACGTCATCTGGCCAAGTAAAAAGAGAGGTGCAGAGATTTCCCTGATGGTCCGGTGGCTAAGACCTCGCCTTCCAGTGCAGGGATCCCTGGTTGGGAGCTAAGATCCCGCATGCCTCGGCCAAAAAACCAAAAGATAAAACAGAGGCAATACTGTAGCAAATGCAATAAAGACTTTAAAAATGGTCCACATCAAAAAATCATTTTTTTAAAAAAAGGTACAGAGTAGTAGGTGTCAGGTGGTGTTTAAAAAACATAAAAGTGGAAGTGTTAGCCACTCAGTTGTGTCCGACTCTTTGTGACCCCATGGACTGTAGCCTGCCAGGCTCCTCTGTCCATGGAATTCTCCAGACAAGAGTACTGGACTGGGTTGCCAACACACCTGATGTATTACTATAAATTCATGTTATGAAGAATCAAGTATATATTAAAATGTGTGAAACTATCATAAAGTAATAATAAAACTCTCAGTCTAAAACAAACAAACAAAGAAAATACCTGTTCCTTGACTCTGCCTGGATATTCCTGAAAGTTTGATCAAGAAATTGAGGAGTACGTGAGAGAGCTAGGTTTCTCTTTGGTAGCTTTTGATTCATATGCATATTTACTTATTCCGAATATAGCTTAATCAATTTTCAATATAATTTAATATAATACATTTATAAATTAATAGTTTAAACATAATTTGATCTTTTTTAATCTCTTCACTTTTTCCTGCAAGGCGGCTTCAGCCCCCCACTCCAGCCCCAAACCACTGGAACTGTGCTCACAAAGCCCTTCGGAGTTCCTGCTGTGACTGCCTTGTTCCTCTTTCTCTGGGACCTGTGGCACGTGGCGCGACTGCCCTGTTCCTAAGACAGTCTTGTCTCTCAGCTTCCATGGGCTCCGGGCTCTGTTTTCCCTGCTGTCCTTCCAAGCCTAGCAGAGGAGATGGTCAGACTCATCCTCAGACCCCTGCTTGCTCTACACTCCTGCCCTCGGCAACACAAGGATGTCTTCATGGCTTTACCTCTCAACCCTGGACCGATGGCTCCCAGTCTGGATCTCAGCTTCTGACTCCCAGGTTCTGCTAACCGTGTCAAGGTTCTTGAGCCCTGCATCTGAGCAACCCAAATGCCCCTCACTACCGATCCCTCTCATCTGCTCCCATTATTTCTCACTTTGAGCCCACAGGTGAATGTGAGAATCTACCTAACCCTGAATTTTGGTGATTCAGCAGATATCCACAGCCAGTAAACTTTCATGATCTCAGACTGTGTGTCATGCTGTCCTAGGCCTTTCACAGGTGGCATCTTATTGAATTTGATAATAGGATATATCATCGAGATGTTAATCACATTTTACAGTTGGAAAATGGAGACCCATAAGAGAATTGCTCGAGGTTTTTCTGGGGAGAATGGAGCTGACATTCAAAGGTCTGAGCTCCTGATTTCAAGGTCAGGAATCCATCCGTCCCCATGCCTGCTTGCTGCCTCTGCCTGGCTTACTGGATGTGGTCTCAACATTTGCCTTGACCCTGAGGATCCTCTGCAAAATGGCCTTCATGGTGTTTGTATTCTCCAGTACTCTACAGTCCATATCAAGTCAAATTACTTTCAAGACATTGAGCTTATTTAATCCTTTCCCAGGTTTATTGGTCTGGATAAGTTTTTTTAACCTCCCGCCCATAGCACCCTCTACCAGACCAACAGGAGCTATCAAATCCTCTCATCTTTCCATATCTGACTCAAATGCCACCTCCTCCATGAAGCCTTCCCTGCCCCACCCTTGGCTTCCCTGATCAATCTGTGTCCTTTTATGGAATGTTTTTTCTTGAATTAAAATTCTTTCTGTATCCCATGGACGGAGTAGCCTGGAGGGCTGCAGTCCCTGGGGTCGCTGAGGGTCGGACACAGCTGAGCGACTTCACTTTCCCTTTTCACTTTCCTGCACTGGAGAAGGAAATGGCAGCCCACTCCAGTGCTCTTGCCTGGAGAATCCCAGGGACGGGGGAGGCTGGTGGGCTGCCGCAGTCTATGGGGTCGCACAGAGTCGGACACGACTGAAGCGACTTAGCAAAACCGCCATCAGTGCCGAATATGTGATAGACCACAGGAAGTATTGTTGAGAGAAGACAGAATCAGTGAATTAACAGCTAACAAAAAATACACCTTAACACACACTCCAGGGCCATGAAACACACCCAAGTAACTTAACTAGCTTATATGGGAATTAAAAATGGAAAGTTGATCTCTTAGTACGGTACTGTCATTTCCACTGGTTCCTAAATACTAGTTTATCGTGTTTTATTAGGATTTATACTGAGAAAATGTAGTGGGATTTTTTTTTTTGTAAATGAATTTTCTTCCTCTGAAAGACTATTTTTATTAGGAGATTATTCCCTTCCTGATTTTTTTCTGTTAAAATGTCCTTTCTCTTATTAAATAGTCATGATTACCGGTGGTGGGTGAGCTTTTTGAATCTTCATTTAGAGAAATGAGAAGTTGATAACCCAGTATCTGCTTCTCTCCAGTTTATTTACTTGTTCATTCATTTGGGAGCCATCCCTGCCCTGTGACATCCCAGTGGGAGTCCACCGCTCTAAGCAACTAAGTGAACTAGTCCCGACTCGCTCCTTAAACGAAACTGGCTCTAAATGGCATTCAGAAAAACAAAGCACAGATGTGTTATTTTTGTGTATCGTATTTGCTATGGGAACAGCTATTCCTCTTATTTCAAATATGTTGGTATTTGAACAACTTGTGGCATATGTGCTAAATTTTCCTTTTTTTTTCAGTCACTAAAAATATAAATCAAACCTTCCATTAAAGTGCTAGTTAGGAGCTATGCTTCCACTTTTGCAGACTTCTTGTTAAATGGGTGTTGACCTACTGCTGGATGTAGGCAATGGCCATTCTTTCATTAGGCCCTACAGACAATTAGAAAGATGTACTGCACCTCTCTCTGATGTTTGGTCTTTGGGGTAGGGCTACAGGGAGCCTGCTGCAGATATGATTTTGATTAACTGGAACAAAATATGGTGGCTTCCTTCTCCAGATTTAATTTTCTCATCTGCTCCCCATCTTCCTCCTCACTTTCTAGATCAGAGAAACATAGCTTCCTGTTTACTTTCTTCTGTTTTGATTTAAAGGTCCTGGATAAAGCTGGAAGAAGAAAATTACAGCTTGAGCTTGAGCATTTGAAAAGACAAACGCTTGTGACGTCCAAAATGATATTCTTTATGGAACTTGTGCCCTCGCCTGGAAAATCCCATGGACAGAGGAGCCTGGTAGGCTACAGTACATGGGGTCGAGAAGATTGGACACGGCTGAGCGACTTCACTTTCACTTTTCACTTTCATGTATTGGAGAAGGAAATGGCAACTCACTCTAGTGTTCTTGCCTGGAGAATCCCAGGGACAGGGGAGCCTGGTGGGCTGCCGTCTATGGGGTTGCACAGAGT
Organism: Connochaetes taurinus; assembly: GCA_006408615.1. Classification (NCBI taxonomy): domain Eukaryota; kingdom Metazoa; phylum Chordata; class Mammalia; order Artiodactyla; family Bovidae; genus Connochaetes; species Connochaetes taurinus. The sequence goes on from SJXO01008709.1 coordinate 67,209, forward strand.
CGGACACGACTGAAGTGACTTAGCAGCAGCAGTGTGGAACTTGGATAACTCAACATTATTTATCCCACATGAGAAACGCTTTATGATTAGGGTCTTCAAAATGAAACCTGCAGTTGAAAAGGAAGGAAAAGTGAAAAACGGCCCAGGGTGTTAAAAATGTACAGAACTCGTCCTCCATGATTCCCACACGAAGGAGGTGTCCTGGGAAGCAGAAGACTTGGTGCTTTAGCTGCTGCTGCTGCTAAGTCGCTTCAGTCGTGTCCGACTCTGTGCCACCCCAGAGACGGCAGCCCACCAGGCTCCCCTGTCCCTGGGATTCTCCAGGCAAGAACACTGGAGTGGGTTGCCATTTCCTTCTCCAATGCATGAACGTGAAAAGTGAAAGTGAAGTTGCTCAGTCGTGTCCGACTCTTAGCGACCCCATGGACTGTGGCCCACCAGGCTCCTCCATCCATGGGGTTTTCCAGGCAAGAGCACTGGAGTGGGGTTCCCATTGACTTCTCTGGGTGCTTTAGTTAATCCATCCCAATTCTGCTTAAACCTAGTTCTTGTTGCATTTTAAAATGTTTTTGTTATGAACTCAACTCAGAACAATGACAACAGTTTGTAAAGGAAATCAGGAGATTCTTATTTGAAGGTAAATAAGACTGAAAATGCTCAGGACCACCTGGGCTCAAGCAGCCAGTGAACCGTTTTTTTTGCCTCGGATCCTGTGGGTCTACGTTAATATTCGCACAGCTGGTTCAAGCAGGTCTGACACCTGCACCTCATTTAACTTTTTATTTCATTTGAAATGAATGTTGTTGTTTACCTTTCATGGGCCACTTGGCTAGCTTGGTTAACTGTTTGGACTGAGGGTTGGGGTAGGAGCAGGGATGTGGGAGTAGGGTCAGGATTAGATGGTGGGAGGTTCAGCCTGTTCCCAGATCTTGGCAGCACTTTGGAAAGTATGTTATTTTTTTTGTTAGGAAAAGGGAAAACAGTACAGATAGCTCAAGGAACCCTAGGATAATACTAGAAACAAATTAGAATACATTCTCATTGCAACTGAGTATATTTTTGGTACTTAAAACTCAATATTTTTTTCATATGGTAAAAGCAATCCATGTTTATTTAATTTAGAAAATACAGAAAAACAAATGGAGCGATAGACACCTGAAATTTCACCACCCAGAGATATACTTTATCTATCCTTCCATTTATTTTGTGCCGAAGTGAGATCCTACTATATATTCCATCTGTAACTTGTTTCTTTCACTTGAGTATTATTAATATACATTGATATAAATAAATATTCATCCAAAACATCAATTTAATGCATAGTAGAATTTCATTGCTTGGATGTATCATTTTTGTTTGTTTTTAACCAAACTCCTGTTATTGGATATTTTTGTTATTTCGATAATTTTGGATCTTATGATAATGCTTTATGCAGTGAACTTGAACACAAAAATTGAACACCAATCTTTGCTTACTTCCCTGATTATTTTTAAATATGGATAAGTTCTGGAATGTGAATTGTCAGTTTATTTTTAAGTCTTTTGATATATATGCTATACTGCTCTTCTGAGAAGTACAAATTTTCATATATACCAGCGATATGTAGAGTGTACCGATGCTGGGAAAGATTGAGGGCAAGAGGAGAAAGGGTGACGGGATGAGATGGTTGGATGGCATCACTGACACAATGGACATGAGTCTGGGTAAACTCTGGGAGATGGTGAAGGACAGGGAAGCCTGGCGTGCTGCGGTTAATGCGGTCGCAAAGAGTCAGACACGAACAACAACACTGATGTTATACATTTCTTCATAATTTTGTTTGCCTTGTTTTCCTCTTATAAGACTAGTTTCCCATTGATTTATTACGATGTTCATCTTCTTGTATTGCTTTCTGAGAGACATATATTAAATATATTAGCTCTTTGTCTGTCAAACATAGTCATTTTCCCAAGTTTGCCTTTTCTCTTTAATGTTAGAGCTTTTTTGATGGATTCGTTTTCCTGTAGTCAGCTCTGTCAACCTTTTCCAGTTTCGGCCTTAAATGTTAAACTTTAAAAGGCCCTTCCTCCTCTGCCTCCCACTGAAGTTTAAATGAATACACACATATGAATGAATACATGAATCGTTACAGGTATGTTGTCTGCAGAGATGCTGAGACTGTACTTACTATTTTGATCATTTTTATTAAGAACATTTTTATTCTAGGTAGAAATACAAGCATTTTAGTCTGAATTATACCGACAATGTTGATTATGAAGATACTTTCACAGTGAGTGCCAGCCATTAAGCTAATCTACATCTTTGACCAATTTTCCCCACTTTGCAGTTAAACCACTCTCATCTTTTTTCATTTTCTTTTTGATCTCTTACTGAGGTTATTTTTATTGGGATTAGTTCTTTTCCATGTAAATTTACAACCAAGCATTTGTCTTTTGGTAAGACATTTTTGGCCAAATCAAACAGCAGCCTGCAATTTTAAGTTTTCTTTCATGGCCTACATTTTTAACAAGTTCAACTTTCCTGAATCACATTTTAATACTTCTAATTGTGTTTAAAAATGGGTTCTCCAAACAGCTGTTTATTGCAGTTTTTACTGTATGTAGTCTGGCTTGTTGTCTTTGAAGCTTTGTATGGCTTCTTTCTTTTCATGATTTTTCATCATGAGCTGGGTAAAAGGCTGATGGGTGACAGCGGATGTCCGTGCAGTGTTTCACCCTATGGCGCACGAGAGAATGCAGTGGGTCCCCTTTGCCAGCCCAGGGACGGTGAGTGAGGTGGTGGCTTGCAATATGCCCGCAACTTCTTCTCCAGGTAACACTCCCTCCAAAACACGCAGCATGACACCCTTTCCCAAGAGTGTGGGCTGGAGCAAGGGACTCAGCTGCAAAGACCAGGAGGAAGCACGGGACAGCACCCATGGGCCAGCCCGTGGAGACGGCCCGAGAGGCAGGCGGCCTCTGCCCGCTCTCATCTCCTGCTCCTGGGAGCCCTGCTGCCCGGCGGTAGGGACACTCCCCAGGTTTCTGGGGGGCCCGCTCGGCGACAGCCCTGTGGGGGCACCACCTGGGGAGCGGACCCTCGGTCCCAGGTCCCCTCCTGGGGGGCTGAGCCGCAGAGACTCAGCCAAATGCGCCTGGGTCCCGACCCGCAGAGACTGTGAGGCCGCTTTGGGCCGGTTTGTTCTGGAGAGACGGTGAGCCCAGGGGAGGTGGCCCGGGGCTCCGGGGCTTGCTCTCCCTCAGGGATGCCTCGCTACTACCCCCCTTCCCTCAGCCCGCCTCTCTTTCAGCCTCACCACCTGCCTTCCGGTCCTGACCTCCCTTCCCCTCCCCGTCACTGCCCCCCACCCTTTCTCTTCCAATTGCACAGCAATGGGGAGGCTTCTGGATGTCAGGGAGGGAGAATGCAGCTTTGGAGGTCATGCGCTACCCCGCTGAAGGTGTTCACCTCCCCGGCACAGGTGCCTGTGGGACGCAGAGGTGCCCTCCATCCTTCCAAGACGGGCAGCACTTTGCGCCCCCTGTGGGCGGGCAGCACAGGATTTCAAGGGAACCCTTGGGAAATAGGTGTTTTATTTAAAGTCCAGGGGATGTTTAAAAGTAACCTTAAAACAAACGTGGTGCCTGGGACTTCCTGGTGGTCCTGTGGTAAAGCTTCGGCACTCTCGTTGCAGGGGGCTCAGGCTCCATCCCTGGGCAGAGAACTAAGACCCTGTGTGCCATGGGCCAAAAGACAAACGAGTAAATAAGATAGAACATAGTGGTTGCTGGAGATTATGCTAAAAAAACCCAGGCATCTTAGTCAGTTTAGTTAGCTGGTTTTTATTGATGAACAGAAGGAAGAGAGTAGAGCCAGAAGCCCTAAAATACCTTTTGCCAAGAAGAAAATTTGCTGACGGAGATGAGGTGAACAGCTGAAACCTCAGAAGTGAAGCCTGTTTGTACCGCCTTTCAGATCGCCTTGGGCCTGGTGAGAAGGCTCACAGAACCGTCCGTTCTCTCGGGGCTCGCTCGGCCTGGACCCTTCATGCCAGGCTGCCTGCGTGTCCTCCCCGCGAGGCAGCGGGAGTCGCTGGAGCGAGTGATCCGAGACAGCAATGGATGAGTGACAATCAGGTTTCACTGTTTACTCCTGTCACTCACGCAAATAAACCGTTTAACTGCCCCTTCCCCTTGTGGGGGCTTCCCCGGTGGCTCAGCTGGTAAAGAATCTGCCTGTGATGCGGGAGACCTGGGTTCAGTCCCTGGATTGGGAACATCCCCTGGAGAGGGGAACGGCTGCCCACTCCAGTGTCCTGGCCTGGAGAATTCCATGAGCTGCGTAGGCCATAGGGTAGCAGAGAGCTGGACTCGACTGAGCGACTTTCACTTTTACACTTTCCCCTTTTTAAATAGGTCTCTTGACAAATACTTCCTGGGGCCCATCAGCTACAGCATGTTTTGTGTCTTAAGGCAATTTGTTTCTTTCAATAAACTGTTTTCCCCCAACCACTTCCAACTAAACATCCAAAACGACAGTCGTTTTACAGAATAATTGTATGTGATAAGGCAATAAAAACTCAAAGTGGTGGTGTGTTTTAGCAGGACCTCGTTGTGGCCTGACGTTGCACACGACTGTCTGAGACAAGGTGACCAGATACAGTAAATGTGTGAACTGTGCTGTCTGTAAGTTGCACACCAGCCGAGCCCCCAAGCTTAGACAGAACTTCAACATCAGAAAAATAGGGTCACTGCTTCCATTTTAAAGCTAACAAAGATTCAATTAGAAAAATCACTCAGCACGGCTTCAGTTGATGAGATGCTGGAATAACAGTGGTAATTCCAAGGGTCATGTTGTGTTGCTTTGGACAGTCCAGGGGGACTAGTGCGAATGCTGAATAAAACAACCCTGGACTTCGGCAGCACTTCAGTGGCTCCTCAAAATCCTTCTAGAAAACTAAAAAAAAAGAAACAAAACCCAACTTAAAACAAAAAAATGAAACAAAATTGTTTTATTGCACTCTTTAAAAAATTCTTAATTAAATAATTAAAATATAAATTAATTATTATAATTTAGAACAACTTTACATGAACTCTACTACAAGGTGTTTTTTTACCTGATTCAGTAGAGTCCCAGGTACATTTTTGCAGAGAAAATTCTCTAAAAGAAAATAAATTACCACAGTCTTTCCAGACAAATGTCCTCAGTTCAGTTCAGTTCAGTCATGTCCGACTCTTTGCGACCCCATGAATCACAGCACACCAGGCCTCCCTGTCCATCACCATCTCCCGGAGTTCACTCAGACTCAGGTCCATCGAGTCTGTGATGCCATCCAGCCATCTCATCCTCGGTCGTCCCCTTCTCCTCCTGCCCCCAATCTCTCCCAGCATCAGAGTCTTTTCCAATGAGTCAGCTCTTCGCATGAGGTGGCCAAAGTACTGGAGTTTCAGCTTCAGCATCATTCCTTGTTCTTTCTGAATTCCAACTGGAACTAAAACTACATTATGTGAAAGATGCTTGCCAAGAGTGTGGTTGGTTTTTGATCACAGGCCTTATTGAAACACACACTTTCCTAACAGCATCCTTTTCCAAAACATCTTAAAATAAAAAGCAAGAACATAGCTCATGAAGGGAGAGCCAGGCTCCGCATAACATGTTTGATTTGTTTTACTTGGTGCGTGTTTTCGGAACTTGTTAAAAAAAAAAAAAAA
>SJXO01008709.1:73027-109236 GCA_006408615.1 Connochaetes taurinus
ATGATCACACAAAAAAAAAATATAAAAAAAAAAAAAAAAAAAAAAAAAAAAAAAAAAAAAAAAAACCACCATAACAACAATCCTTTGGAGTAAAGTTAAGTGATGAATAAAGTGTTCCAGCCAAGTTATAAATCTCAGCAAAGAGAGGTTTGAATGGCAAGTGCTGGGCAGGATGGAGCCTGGGTGCAGCATGGCCAGAGGGCAAACGGGCCTTGAGGAGGCTCCGGGCCCCTCCCGCCCCAGCCCGTCTCCGGCTGAACAGAGGCCGTGGGGCTGTCAGGGGAGTTTGCCCAGGAACCTCAAGGGCACAGGAAGAAGTTCACTGGACTTCTGAGAGGCCAAATATTATTTTGGCACATGCATTTCATCAGCTAATAACGAGCATTTGCCGTTCAACAGAACTAAGACACTTCAAGCTCAGTGTATTATGTTCCCAGTCTGGTTTTTGTTTGCGTTTCCCCTTTAACTTCGCGTTCTGTCTTAAAGCACAGAAACACTTCCTAACCATCAAAATCAAACAGGCATCAAAAACATTGGCTTACTGTTTGAATTTAATACAATTCACTTTCTAAAACTAAAGAAGGCCGTCACCGCGCTCTCCTTGGGGCTGCGCGGAGACCAGCATCTCCCTGCCGTCTGCTGTCTTCTCTCAGGACCTAGTTAGACACGATTCCTCGTTGACACTTCACTGGATTTCAGGGAATGAGTTACAGAGCATATTCTCCTGGGAAGGCAGAAATAAAAATAGCGTTAAGAATAGACTAATGTAACAGTTCTCAACATCTTTTATCCTCAACTGCCCATTTTTAATTCCCTATATCAGTTGTCATTTAAATAGTACCCAATACAGAAGAAGTATGTCTAATTAGCCTATTTTAAAAAAAGGCTTAATAATACAAGACGAAGACCACACGGGTGTAAAAGTCTTACTCTGCGCCACTCTGCTGTCATTTGGGGGTCTTTCTCAGCCTGGGTGTGGTAGGTGCGGAGCTGGGTGCATGAGACGGTGCATCCAGGGGCTCTGCACTCGCCTGCAGGGCAACTCACCTCTCTGGGACTCGGTTTCCCCATTTGAAGTAGGGTGTTGAAGAAGGCATTAGGTACGGCCTACGCTAAATTAAATCACATTTGGCATCTAAGTCTGCCTTCTAACATGGTCTCTATAATTCCATAAAGATTTACCCACTCTATATAGACAATGGAATACTACTCAGCCACAAAAAGAGTGAAAGAATGCCATGTGCACCAACGTGGGTGCAACTAGAGGTCACCATACCAGGTAAACAGATCAGAGAGAAAAGACAAATCTATGCTGTCACATATATGTGGAATTTAAAATGAACCTATTCTGTAAAACAGATCCCTGGACATAGAGAGCAGACTTGTGGGTGCCAAGGGGGAGGCACTGGAGGACAGGTGGAATGGGGGTTTGGGGTGAGCAGACCCAGGCTCTCACATGTAGAATTAGAACAAGGTCCCACTGCACAGCACAGGAAACTATATTCCACGTCCTGTGATAAAGCATCATGGAAAAGAATGTTTTTTAAAAAGAACATATACATACATATAACTGAACCACTTAGCTGCCCAGCAGAAATTAACACAGCACTGTAAATCAACCATACTTCAGTGGTTCACTTTTTGCTTCATCGTTCCCCCAGTTTTATGAAATACTACTGTGTCTTCAGTCTTTCAACCTAGTGAAGTAATTCCGGAAAACACTGCTTGATTTTAAATGATTTATTCATGGGCCGTGTTGTTAGTAGAAAATGTTGGCATTAAATCAATGTATCATAAGACACTCCTGCTCAAGTTCAAAATGTTAGAATAACAGGGCTTGTCTTCAGCAACCACTGCAACCATCTGAGGGTATAAATCAGGCAGGACTAGTTTTACTTTGGTTTAAAATATTGCTTCTCTGGTGGCTCAGCTGTAAGGAGTCTACCTGCAACGCAGGAGCTGCTGGTTTGATCCCTGGGTCAGAAAGATCCCCTGGAGAAGGATATAGCAACCCACTCCAGTATTCTTGCCTGGAGAACCCCATGGACAGAGGACCCTGGCGGGCTACAGTCCATGGGGTCAGAGAGTCAGACACGACTGACTAAACCACCTAGGAAACTTAGAATATTTCAACAACTTTACAGAACGTTACAGAAAATAACATAAAGTACAGACCTCTGATCTTTGTCAAATCTGAATATTTGGCTGTATTTGCTTCAATTTTTTAAAAATAAAGTGTTACAGGTGCAGTTAAAGCCTTCTATCTACTTTCCCCATCTTGTTCCTCACCCTTTGCCTCCCATGTATGAGTTATTATGCAATAAATGTTTTCTCCCTTGCATATTTTTGTAATTTTAATACATATGATATATAACAAATAAAGCACATTACTGACATATACTTTTAAGCTTTATGTTAATGATACCAGGCCATCTTTCAGTGTTCACATTTACCTATGTTAACCCGCTTAAGTTCAGTCATTTTGATTGCTGTATGGCATTCTTTTATGAGCATGTACTTCAGTTTATGTACCTAATGGCAGAAAGTGAAGAGAAACTAAAGAGCCTCTTGATAGAGGTGAAAGAGGAGAGTGAGAAAGCTGACTTAAAACTCAGCATTCAAAAATTAAGATCATGGCATCCAGTCTCATCACCTCATGGCAAATAGATGGGAAAGAAAATGGAAACAGTGACAGACTTTATTTTCTTGGATTCCAAAATTACTGTAGATGGTGACTGCAGCCATGAAATTAAAAGACACTGGTTCCTTGGAAGGAAAGCTAGAACAAACCTGGACAGTATATTAAAAGAGCAGAGACATCACTTCGCCAACAAAGGTCCCTATAGTCAAAGCTATGGTTTTTCCAGTAGTCATATATGGATGTGAGAGTTGGGCCATAAAGAAGGTTGAGCACCAAAGAATTAATGCTTTCAAACTGTGGTGCTCAGAAGACTCTTGAGAGTCCCTTGGGCAGCAAGGAAATCAAACCAGTCCATCCTAAAGGAAATCAACCCTGAATATTCATTGGAAAGACTGATACGGAAGCTAAAGTTCTAATAATTTGGCCACCTGATGTGAAGAGCTGACTCACTGGAAAAGCCCCTGATCCTGGAAAAGATTAAGGGCAGGAGGAGAAGGGGGCGACAGAGGATGAGATGGTTGGATGGCATCGCTGATTCAATGGACGTGAGTCTGAGCAAGCTCCTGGATATGCTGAAAGACAAGGACACAGCTGAGCTACTGAACAAACACTCAGTTTATGAACCCGTTTCACTATTAGTGGACGCTTAGATGGTTTCTAGTTGCTTGCTGTTGCAAACACTGTTATGAACACAATGTTCTTACACTTACTTACTCGGGCACGTGTGTGAGAGTTGCTGAGATGAAGATGCGCCCTTTCAACCTAAATCTGAATTTCTCAGTGTTCTCCAAAGTGTGGGTTTCTCCGCTCCCTGTCCATACCAGCCCTTGACATCATCTGATGTTCACATTTTCCCTGATCCAACTATCAAGTGCCACTTCACTTCCATTATAACTTGCGTTTCTCTGACTGCAAGTGAATGGGAGTGCTTTTGTTTCACGTTAATGGAATTTCTTCTGTGACCTGTTTATTTGTGTCCTCTGCCCATTGGGCTTTTGAGTTGTCTTTGCTTAGATTTTCCCTTTGTGCGTTGCATGAGGTAGGTAGGTAATTTTTTCCCCACATGATTAATCAGACTTTACACCACCATTTATTGAAGCATTTGTCCCTCCCCCCCCCAAATTTGTAACGTCATATACAGTTTCCATGTAGGAATGGTTTCATTTTGTAAACCTTTGTTTGCTGTTATTGGCCTATTTTCCTATTACTGAACTGATATTAATTGTAATAGCCACATTTAATTATCATAACTTATAACAACCTGTTTATTTGTGTCCTCTGCCCATTGGGCTTTTGAGTTGTCTTTGCTTAGATTTTCCCTTTGTGCGTTGCATGAGGTAGGTAGGTAATTTTTTCCCCACATGATTAATCAGACTTTACACCACCATTTATTGAAGCATTTGTCCCCCCCCCCCAAATTTGTAATGTCATATACAGTTTCCATGTAGGAATGGTTTCATTTTGTAAACCTTTGCTGTTATTGGCCTATTTTCCTATTACTGAACTGATATTAATTGTAATAGCCACATTTAATTATCATAACTTATAACAAGCTTTCTTACATGGCAGGGGAAATTCCTTTACCTTGTTCTTTATTCTTTGAAAGCATTTTTTCATGTAAATTTGAGTTCATTTGCAAAAACTGTGTAGAGATTTTGGTTGGAAATATAGTGAGTTCAGAGATTAATTGGGAGAGAATGAGACATTTTTACAATATTGAATCTTATTTAAATAAGACTATTTAAATAATTCTTATTTATCTTATCAGTAAATAAGATATAGCTCTACTTTTATGACTTTTTTATTCATTTTAACTAGTTTCAGATTTTTTTTAAAGGTCCCCAGCATGTTTTGTTAGATTTACGGCAAAGAATCTTATGGGTTTGGGTCCTAGGCCTTCTCAAGTGGCTCAGGGGTAAAGAATCCGCCTCCCAGTGCAGGAGATGCAGGAGGCACGGGTTCAGTCCCCGGGCCGGGAAGATCCCCTGGAAAAGGAAATGGCAACCCACCTCAGTACTCTTGCCTGGGAAATCGCGTGGATAGAGGAGCCTGGTGGGCTACCGTCCACGGGGTCACAAAGAGTCAGATGTGACTGAACGTGTCTCGTGGAAGAAGAAAGAAATCCAGGTTCTAAAACTCTACCATCAGTTCTAGTAACTTGCTGATTCTCTGGACTTTCTGTGCTGACGGTGATAATTCGTCATTTGGGAGTTATTGTAGTTTCTTTCTTTTTTTTCCCCAGCTTTTCACTTTTCTTTTTTCCTCTCTGACTGCTGAGGCTTAAGTTTCTAATACGATAGAATATGAGCAATGGATGACCACATCCTCTGCTGTGCTCGGCCCCTGCGTTTCCTCAGTAACAGCATTCATTCTCCGCCATGTGTAGCACGTAGTGGTCTGCTCAGGCTGCCAGAGCAAGCACTGTGGACTGGCTGGCTGAATCCACAGAATTGTATCATCTTCTCCTAGCTCTGGAGGATAAAAGTCCATGATCGAGGCTCCAGGTGACTTGGTTTCTGGTGAGCGCTGTCTACCTGGCCTGCAGACAGGTGTTTTCCTGCTGTATCTTCATATGCGCTCTCCTTTGGTGCCCAAACACATGTATGCACACACACACACACAACACACACAACACACACAACACATGCACTCAACACACAACACACGCACAACACACACAACACGCACAACACATGCACAACATGCACAACACACAACACATGCACAACATACGCACAACACACATAACACACACAACACATACAATACACATGCACACGTGCACACACAACACACACAACACAAACAACACAGCGAACACACACATAACACATGCACACACATATAACACACAACACACGTGTGTGCTCACACAACACATATAACACACACACACACACACACACACATACATAACACACACATACACACACACACACAAGCCCCCTGATGTCTCTTCTTAAAAAGAAACTAATTCTATCAGCACAGGGCCCCACCGTTATGACCTCATTTAACCTTAATTTTTCCCTAAAGACCCCATCCTCAAATAAGCCATGAAAAAGGCTGGAGGAAAAGCTGCAATATGAGCAGTGAGAGGTAAGGTAAGTGGTGCAAGGGTATTTTTATATTTATTTAAATTTAGAGAATTTATCAGAAACATTTGGTCAAACGTCTCCTAATAAATTTGGTATGAAGATCTGATAATGAACCAAGACAACCAGGACACACAGCACTGCGCGCGTGCTCAGCCCTGCCTGAGCCTGTGACCCCGGGGACTGCGGCCCAGCAGGCTCCCCTGCCCACGGGCTTCTCCAGCAAGAACTCTGGGGTGGGTTGCCATGCCCTCCTCCGGGGGAGCTTCCCGACTGGGACTGAACTTGGTTCTGCTGCGCTGCAGGCGGAGTTTTTACAGTCTGAGCCGCCAGGGAAGCTCACGCAGAGCGCTAGCGTCCTGCCGCTGCTCTAACGTGAGCGAGAGGCCTCCATCTCGCATGACATCCGTAATGTAAAGCAGACGAGGAAATCATCTTAATGCATTCTGTAACTCAGGCTTAAAAATTAAATATTAATTATAATTGTTTTGCCTAAATTCTAAGTATCTCTTAAAGGAACTGTGAAATTAGAACTCATTCAATATTCAGAGAGGAAAATTTCGATAGGCAAATCAATAACATAGTGTTTTAAACATTTTATAGAAAGTGTTTCAAATAAGATACATGAAATGATAATCATTCTGTTAATAATCAATGTCCAATACTTGCATTTAGGTGTAACTTTGCCTACAAGACATTTACACTAGCAATAAAAACTGTCATAAGTCCTTCAGTGATGCTTGGGTGAAATCAACTTCTAAATGTTCAGCTGCAATGACATGGCAGGATTTCTTAATCAGATGTTTTGGTTTTGAGCAATAGAAATCTACTCAAGCTATCTGGAAAATATGCTGTATAAAGGGTTTATTGTATGTAATTAGGTTTATCACAAGGAACCTCAAGAATGCAGCAACATGGAGAATTAAACAACTAAACACGAAAACTGAAAAATAAGTGTCTACATTCGTACTCGGGGACTCTGCAGCTTCCTGTGTTCATCACGCCTTTCTCTCTCTCCCCAGACCTCTTTCCTTGTGTTCATGGTTAAATACATGCTCTCAATCCTGCCTTCAGACAGCGCCTCATTGCATGCAGCTCACAGAGGTTGACCAGCAGCTTAACTTCAGATCTCTAAGAGGGAGAGTCTCATTGGCTGCAAAGGTCAGGACAGTCCCCACAAGTGGACACGCTGACTTCCAGGAATAAAAGGGGCCTTTGGGGTTGGTATCATTTGGAAAAGGTAGACTCGCTCAGATTTTGTGTGTCGATCACACAGTGCTGTTGGGAGTTTCAGAAGTGAGACTTGGATGTAGGGTCCTCAGTCGGTGGGGCCTGAGCAGCTGCCTGTCACCCTCAGGCGGTTATGCTTCTACATCTCCAGCTTGATTACAGCGCAAACCTGAGCATGCATGCAAGGAAACTCTTTAATTTTGTATCTACATCTGACAACTAGGCTCAAGGCTCAAGATTAGGTGATTTTTTCCCAACAATTATCTGAAAAGCTTAGAATCATTTTCACTCACCAAGCTCTTAGGAAAGAAACTATTAATTTTTGAGTTGATTTATCGCTGGAGTTTCATGAGATTAAATGCAAGTCTGAGGGATATGATGGGTTCTTTTCCAAACCACCATATCTGGAAATAGAAGACAGGCTCCAATTTTACAAAGAAATCTTTCACTGGGAAAATTAAATACTTGTCATCATACATGTATTGACCCTGCCTGGCTGTCCATCCCTTCTCCCCAGGACCCCTCATGGGTCCCCAGCCTCTGGCCCCAACTGCTCTTCACTTACACCCCAGGCAGCTATGCCTGCCCGGCATACCTGGTCCCTCCCGTGTTCCTCACTGAGGTCAGAGCCTGGGCTTTTCACCACTGGGAACAAGGATCACATGTTGGACAGATTCCTCTAAACCCTCCGAATTCGTTTTAAACAAGCAAGAGGAAATAAAGGGTTGGCTGATTTATCTGTGGAATAAGCAAATTCAGATCCAGGTGATGACAGCTGATCTAGACAATTCCATTTCTGGTCTCATCTTCCTAAAGTAGCCAGAGAATTAGCATGGCAATCAAATCCCACCAGGATTAAGACCCGCTGGATAACCTCATCACCTTTCATTTGGCAGTTTCTAGAGACAAAGCATGGCTATTTGCTTCTTTGGGGAAGAATGTTGATCTTGTACTTGACCTGCCTGGGTTGGCATAGGGCACAGAAGACTCCTGGTGACTACCAGAGAGAGAACTGGAAAACGGAAGTTAGTATACAACTTTAGAGAAAGCGGAGCCTTTGGGTTACGATTTCCTTACGTTTATTTAAATCTTTGAAATGAGTCATTACTGATTCATGGCCCAGCTATTTGATTTCTGAAGGACTGACATCTTGATTTTTTTTTTTTTTAGGTTTCTTAATTATAAAACTTATCAGGACTGTATTTTTATTTTTTTGGTCATGCCCAGAGGTATGTGGGATCCTAGTTCCCCAATCAGGGGTTGAACTCGAGCTCTCTGAATTGGAACTGCAGAGTCTTAACCACTGGACTGCTAGGAAAGTTCCCGACATCTTGACTTTTAAATTGACAGCAGTGCAGAGTGAAAGTTTTTCTCTGAAAAACTGATGTTCTTGTAGGTCATTTCTGTCTCTCTCCAGAAATGACATTTTAAAGGGCTAATGACATTAAGTTACAGAGTAAAGCAGTTCACATTATCCCATTTGGTTCTACTAATAAGCTTAGTGATTATGCCGACGAAAATATGTTGTTGTTCCCATTTCAAAAATAGAGAAAATGGCACAAAGCCCTTTAGAATCCTTGCCCACAGATTGCTAGCCAAACAGGAAGTGAGCCGTGGCGCTCTGCCCTGCCTCCCATGGTTTGAAGCTCTGCCCTCTTTCCTATTTCCTGGCTCTTCTGTGTTGAAACGCTTCGTGCCTTCAGCCAGGAAATTCCTTCAGTGGAAACACAGTTAGTCAGTCTGGCCTTTTGGAAGCAGCTGTAAAATGACCGGTCCTTGTGTTTCGGTTTGTGTTGGTATATCTCAGAGCTGGGCGGTCCAGATGATAACTTCGGGGCAATGAGCACTTTCCCACTCCTAGGAGGTGGGAAAGCCCTGAATTAGCAACATCAACACCACCAACAAACAGTCCCGAGAATCTTCTACAGTCTGGAGACACAAGACCAAAACAAATGAGCAAATAATCACCACAGAAACAAGGAGCTTCTGATGAAATGCAGGGCGTGAAGGAAAGAAGCTGACAAAGTAAAGTAACAAGGCAACGCGTATGGTGGACACATTTGTCAAATGCAATGCGGGTGGTGTGAACTAAGGGCGTGGAATTTCTTACTCTATTGCTGATCAGCAGCACGGAGCTCAGAGGAAGGAGGGATTCTGAAGCATCTGGCTGGTTGGTCAGACGTGGTGGAGGAGGCGTGGCTTGGGGGGAAGCCTTCAAAGAACACTGGGGTGTAGACAAACAGAAAGGAGGCAAGGAAGGTGTGACGGCGGAGCAGGAGATGGCACGGGTGTGGGGCACCCTTGCGACATACGTTGGAAGAGAGGGCACGGGTGTGGGGCATCCTTGCGATGTACGTTGGAAGAGAGGGCATGGGTGTGGGGCATCCTTGCGATGTATGTTGGAAGAGAGGGAACCAGTCATTAAAAAAAATCAACTTAAAGACCACGCAAGGGCCAGGTGGTAGAGGTCCTTGAATGCCAGCTGAAGGCAGACGACTTCATGGGCACCAAATGGGCTGAACTTGGGTGGATGCAATTAGGAAGTGATTTTATTCACCAGCACCTCCTGAAAACACACTCGAAATAGGATTTCCCTTCTTCACCCCTTGAGTGACTTTTTGAGCAGCTTTCGGGGCACTTAGGGCTTTGACTAAGCCTAAATAAACACGCCAGTCCCTCATGAAGTCAGAGCTCGTCTCTTGCCCTCGGCTCGGGCAGACCTAAGATTTGGGAGCCAGCCCTGGGTGGGGGGCTGGTCTGTGCCTGCTCCGGCCCCTCCCCACTGCGGCTCTGGGCTGCTTTAGGGTTGGAGATGAGGGCAGAGGGAGGCTTAGAGGGGAGGACCCATCCACCACCGGGATGTTTGTAGTTCTCATTTGGCCACCTAACACGTGGCTGGCATCCAAAGGCTGGCATCCAAAGGCTGGCTCCTCTCCACGGCACGGCAGCGAGGTCTCTGAACATCCCGCTGGCTGTCCTGACACAGCACTGTTCCTGGCTGATTGCCCACTGCCTCCCTCTGTTGGGATCCAGGCAGGCAGCTCTCTCGGATGGGGTCCTCCCAAGGCCGTCCCTCCCAGCTACTCCCCGATGTACCCAGTGGTCCACAGGGAACACTGCGCATCTTTGTTCCAGAAACGGATGGCTGCTCCCCAGAACAGCAAGCTGCCTTTTTTCCCTGCCCTGACTCCATGGGCAGTTCCAGCTCACCTCCTCACCTTCACCCTGTCTGATCCAATTTGCTGGGGACATTTTTTTCCCCAAAAGTTATGTTCCATTATTGTGGGAAAACCTCCAGCTGGAGTGTGAGATGCAAAGCGCCCCCCTGGCAGACAGCGCCAATCTCTACAAACGGGTGAAGTGAGATCCCTTTGGTTTGGAGGTGGGAGGGAAGGAGCACGATGAGCCCTTCTACTCACCTGAGCTCCCCGACTACCAGGAGTCTCTCTGACGAGCCTCATGTGAAGGTTGGACACAGGGATGGTATTGAGTACTGACGGATCCGTTTGAGCACCTCCTAGTTAGTCCTACAAGGCTGGCTGTAGTCTCGTTCTTAAATACGGGTGCATTTATCATCCGTTGTCCCTGCCTCGAGGCTTTGGCTGAAAACGCTCCTTTCACACCCTGACACGGGCATTGGGAGTCCGAGGAAGAGGAAGACCTGAGGAGCGGGCAGCAGACAAGCGTTCTGCACTGCACTTTGCCTGGGAGCCTAGCGGTCTGTCTGTGAGCCTCTGCCCGCTGTCCTAAGTGGCGCCCTGGGCGTGCTGGCTCCTTGGGCTGCGGCTGCCTGAACGCGAGCGAGCACTCACAGGCCCTCAGGGCTGCGGTGTCGTCTCCTTGCATCGTGGGTATCGCATTTCCATGTTGGTAGGACTCCATCTACCTCGTTCCAACTTTGCCCTGGGGATTGTTCTGATGTTTTATCTTCTAGCAGTTGCTGTCTAATATTCTTTCAAGATGAGCTCAAATATTTATCACCTAAATTTGGGTATTATTTTTTCTCCTAAGTTATGGTCCCCAAAGTAGATCCACTTTCAGCCACGAATGCTTGCATCCCGTCTCCACGATGAGTATTTGGTGTGTGCTGGAGTGTGTTCTCCGTGCAGTTCATGGCAGACATCTGAGGAGCCACGTGGGAAAACTTGGGCTTTGTGTTTTTAAATTTTTTCTAAACGTTTTGAGCATTAGAGCAGGAGCCCATGCTTCTAATAACAGATAAAATAACATGGAGCAAACAAAGCTAGTTATCTCCTCTTTTCCACCTCTGCCCCAATGCCATCCATTCACTGCTCCTCCCCTGAGATAACCGATGTCAGTATTTTGTTAATACACAGACAAATATATACTCGGATACGTTGAGGGGCTATCTCTTACCATACTTCCTGCAGCTCTGGATGCTCACAGGACTGGATGCCCATGTGAAGGCCCCCGGCCCTTGCGTCCCAACCTACTTTTTTAAAAACATGTTTTGCTGTGGACCATTTTTAATGGCTTAGTCAATAAAAGAATCCACCTGCCAAGGCAGGAGGCGTGGATTTGGTCCCTGGGTGGGGAAGATCCCCTGGAGAAGGAAATGGCAACCCACTCCCGCATTCTTGCCCGGGAAATCCTGTGGACAGAGGAGCCCGGCAGGCTACAGTTCATGGGGTCGTTAAGAGTCGGACACGAGTTAGTGACCATCACCACCACCACACTGAATTTATTACAACACTGCTTCTGTTTAATGCTTTTTGATTTTTTGGCTGTGACACATGCGGGATCTTAGCTCCCCGACCAGGTATCGAACTCACACCTCCTGCACTGGCAGATGGAGTCTTAACCACTGGACCACCAGGGACGTCCCCCAACTTACTTTTTTCATCAGACAGTTTATCACAGATTTCTCTGCAAGTTGGTAGATCTACAATAATGTTAATTTCTTCATACATAATTATTTCTCATATGCATTATTTTACACAGAAGAGAAAAAGCTACACTAGAGTATGTTCCATATAGTCTAGAACATGTTCAGTTTGCTCAGAATTTCCATCTTATTTATTTGCATCCTTTCCTCTCCTCCTCCCCTCTTCCCTGATCCTTCTGCCCACACGTTTCTCCTCCAGGTTATTTGTGCAAACAAGATGATACATACTTTTCTGGGTTTTTCTCCAGATTCATATGACCTTAGTATATATTCATATGACCTTAGTGTATATTCATATACTAAGATAGGTGGATTGAAAACCATTATTTTCTTTACAAAAATGAGATTGTTATATACTCTGCTCTCATATCTTAGATTTCTCACGCAATAATGTCTCATCCAAATTCCTTTATGCTGACTGGCAGAATGCTAATTCATTCTTCTTCGTGGCTGCATAATATTCCACAGTGTAGATGAATGTAACATATGTAGCCATCCCTCTCTCAGTTGACATGCACTTTGTCTCAGATCTTTTTCACTATAAACGATGCTACAATGAACATCATTGTACATATACCCTGGAGACTTTTAGAAATTGAAGTATAGTTGACTTACAATGTTGTGTTAGTTTCCAATGTACAGCACAGAGTGTATATATATATATATATATATTCTTTTTCAGATTTGTGTTGGGGACTTTTACTTTTGGGAAATAGATTCCCAGAAGGACTGCAGGGTTGAAGATGTGTGTAGTTTCCATTTTAAGAGCTATTACCAGATTCCTTTCCAAAAGACTTTACATTTCCAGCAGAAATATTTTTCCCCAGTCCCAACCAGAAATAGGTGTTACTATACCTTTTAGCATTTGACAGTCTAATGACTAGAATATGTTAGTCCTTTTAATCAGCATTTCCCTGACCACTAGAAAGTCTGAGCACCTTTGCATATATTTTTGGCTTCTTGCATTTGCTGTTTGACGAGGGGAACATAATCTGCCCACTGGGGGTTATGTGTGTGTGGTGTGGGGTTTCCTCCCCGATTTGTTATAGCTCTTTGCATAGTGTAGACATTAGCCCTTTTCCTGTCAGAAGCATAGCGAGTGTGTTTTCTACTCCATCATTTATTTGTAGATTTGTATTTGGCATAGCCTGCCATTCAAATGTTTCTACTCTTTGTACTGCTGACAATGTCTTTTTGAAAACCAACATCTGGATTTCCTATCTTAGCTGAAAAGGTCTCATTCTCAGTCCACATATTGTAGCCTAACTCTTCTCATGGGATTTTTGTTGTTTTACAACTTTACACGCCGTGGCATGGAGTATGATGGTATCCTTTCCAGATGTAGAACCAGTCTCGCCGGCATCATATGGCAATAGACGCTTCTTTCCCTCCAAGTGGAGATGCCACCTCTGCTCACGTCAAGTCCACCCGCGCCCCGGGGACTGTTCTGGGCTCTGACATCTTCTGACCTGACCGGTCCCAGACCAGCGCCACAGCGGCCGGCTTGCAGCGGTCTTGTGGCTGCGATCTGACGCCGGGGGAGGCACGCTCTCCATCACTAGCTTTCATTTTACGTGCTTTCCATGTTCTGGAGCTTTATTCTTCCCTGTGAGCTCTAAGATATTTTGATCCTACATCCACCCCCGCTTAAAACAACAACCACAATCTTGGCGAGAATTCTAACTGGAACTGCACTGGATTTCTGTCTCAATTTTGAGAGATCCGTCGTTTCTAAAATGCCTTCCCACTCAAGGACATGATAAATTGATCCATTTTGCTCAGATGGTGATCCAAGCCCTTCAGTAAGCTTTCAGTTTTCTTCATATAGGTCCTATGCCTTTAAAAATATAGCTCCGTGTTTCCAATAACAAATGGCATCTATTTCTCTCATTTTTAGTGGCCTTTGAAATACTGAAAAATATTAGAAGTGATTCTTTTTTCTTGAAAATTTAATTGAGATAATGATAGATTAGCACACAATCTTAAGCAATAATACACAGAGATCCCATAGACTTTTACCCAGTTTCTTCAATGGCAACATTACGCAAAACTGTAGCACAGTATCCAAAGCAGGGCATGGACATTGTACAATACAGGCGTCCCCAGTTTTCCTTGTATTTGGTGTTTAGTTCTATACACTGTTATTACATGTGTAAATTCATCCTGGTCAAGATTGGGGAGGGGAGACACTGAATAATTCATCACCACAAGAAACGTTCATTTTATTCTTTCACAACTTTCCTCACCCATCTCTCTCATTCTTAAGCCCTGGCAACCGCTGAACTATAATTTTGTCCTTTCAAAATGACATATAAATGGAATTATATAGTTTGTAATATTTGGGGATGGACTTTTCTGCCCTCAGCATAATTCCCTGGAGATCAGCGCAAGTTGTTTTGCCCGTATCGACAGCTGATCCATGCTCATGGCTGAGTAGTGTCCACAGCATGGATTACCAGTTTGTCCAGTCACTCACCTGCTGAAGGGTGTCTGGGCTACTTACAGGCTTCGGCTGTCTGGGATAAGGTTGCTATGGACATTCACACACAGACTTTTGTGTGACCATGAGTTTTTGTTTCGCTGGGATGGATGCTCCGAATGCAACTGCTCGGTTGTATAGTAAGTGCACGTGTAGGTTTACGAGACACAGCCAGCCTGTTTTCCAAAGTGGCTGTACCGTCTCACACTCCCGTCGGCAGTGCAGGAGTGGTCCAGCTTCTCTGCATCCCCATCCGCATCTGCTGTCGTCACTGATGTTTATTTGTACAACGATGTTGGGTGTGCAGTGAAATTTCATCACAGCTTTAATCTGCATTTCCCTGATGACTAAGGACGTTGAACATCTTTTCATGCGCTTGTTTGATACAAATATATCCTCTTTAGTAACATGCTTGTTCATGCCTCTGATCATTTTCTAATTGCTTTGTTCGATTTTTTTTTAACTGTTGAGTTCAAGAGGATCTTTATACACTCTAGCTGCTAGCCCTTTGTCAGATATGTGGTTTTAAGACAGTTTCCCCTGGCTGATAGTTTATCTTTTCATCATCCTCACGTGGGCTTTGGGAGAGTAAAAATCTTTAAATTTTGCTGCGGTCCGGTTATTCATTTTTCCTTTTATGATTTATACAACACTTTAGGTGTCATACATCCTGCCTAGCCCTAAGTCGCAAAGATTTCTTTTTCTATTTTTTTCCAAAATGTTTCATAATTTTACACTTTGCGTTTGTGTCTGATGCCCGCCGGTAGTAATTTTCGTGTAGGATGTGAATTTAGGTCCGATTATTCTTTTTATACTTGTCCCTTTGTTCTAGCAGCATTCACTGAAGAGATGACTCTGCCTCCATGGAACTGCCTTTGCATTTTTGTCAAGCCTACCTGGGCATCCGTGTATGGGCCTGTTTCTGGGTTCTCCATTCTAACCCACCCAACTATGTGTATTTCCCACTACAAGTCCCACAGTCTCTTGGCCACTGTAGCTAGATTACAGGCCTTCCCATCAGGCAGGGTAAATCCTCCCCTTTTATTCTTCTTTGTCAATATTGTTTAGCTATCCTAGAACCTGTTCCATATAAATTTTAGAATAAACTTGTCTATGTCTGAGAAAGTTACTGGGATTTTCACAGGAACTGCGTTGAAGCTGTAGCTGAATTGGGGAGAGTTGATGTCTTTACTGTTTGATCCTCCAGCCCATGAACACAGGATGTCACACACTGGTTTAGGTCTTCTTTGATTTATTTCATCACCATTTTATAATTTTCAGCGTAGAGGTCGTGAACGCGTCTTGTTAAATGTATTCCCAGGCGCTCCATTTTCCTTGCGGTGACTGTAAATAGCGTCTCACTTTGACTTTCGTTTCCACGTGTTCATTGTTAGTATATAAAGATACCCAGGTTTCCATGTGTTGATCTTGCTTCTTGTGATTCTGCTGAACTTAGTTCTAGGGTTTGTTTGTTGTAGTGTCCTTGGGATTTTCTATGCAGACAATCACGTTGTTGCAAATGGTGTGTGTGTACTCACTCACGTCTGACTCTTGGCAACCCCATGGGCTGTAGCCCACCAGGCTCCCTGTCCTTGGGATTCTCCAGGCAAGACTCCTGGGGTGGGTGCCATTTTCTCCACCAGGGGATCTTCCTGACCCAGGGATCGAACCTGAGTCTCCTGCACTGGGGGGCAGATCCCGTACCACTGAGCCACCAGGGAAGCCCTATCTGCAAACAGGGATAATTTTATTTCTTATTTTCTAGATGGTTTGCTTTTATTTTATTCTTGCCATAGAGCAGCGATTAGACTTTCCAGCACTATGTTAAATAACAACGTAATGATAAGTGGTTCACTAATAAGTGGGCGTCCTCGTCTTGTTCCCAGTCTTAAGGAAAAAGCATTTGGTCTTTCACCACGGGTATCATTTTAGCGGTAGGAGTTTGCAGAGTCTTTGTGAAGTTGAGGTAATTCCTATCTTGATGAGGTTTTTTTGTCTGTTTGTTTCTTTGTGTTTTAATCATGAATGGGTGTTGGATTTTGTCAAATGCCTCTTATTTGTTAATTGAGCATCATGATTACATGATTTTTCTTTTTTAGTCTGTTCTGTGCTGATTACCGGAGAAGGCAATGGCAGCCCACTCCAGTACTCCTGCCTGGAGAATCCTATGGACGGAGGAGCCTGGTGGGCTGCAGTCCATGGGGTCACAAAGAGTTGGACACGACTGAGCGACTTCACTTTCACTTTTCACTTTCATGCATTGGAGAAGGAAATGGCAACCCACTCCAGTGTTCTTGCCTAGAGAATCCCAGGGACAGTGGAGCCTGGTGGGCTGCCATCTATGGGGTCGCACAGAGTCGGACATGACTGAAGCAACTTACCTGCAGCAGCAGTAGTGCTGATTACATTGTTGATTTTCAAATGTTGAACCAGTCTTGCAGACCCAGAGTAAACCCCACTTGGTCATGGTGGATCATTTTTTAAAATACTATGCTGCAAACAATTTGCTAATATTTTGTTGGAATTTTTGTATCTAAGTTCATGAGAGGTATTTGTTTGCAGTTTTCATTTGTTTTACTGTCTTTGTCTGACTTCATATTAAAGTAATACTGGCTTCATAACACGAGTTAGGAAGGATTCCTTCTGCGTCTATCTTCTGGAAAAGACCGTGGTATTAATTCCTTTTAAATGTTTGATGAAACTCTCCAGTGAAGCTATCTGAGACTGATGATTTCTTTAAGGGGACTTTTAAATTAGAAATTCAATTTTTTAATGGCTATAGAATGATTTAGGGGGCTTGCAGGTGGCACTAGAGGTAAAGAACCCGCCCGCCAGTGCAGGGGACATAAAGAAGCAGGTTCAATCCCTGGGTCGGGAAGATCCCCTGGAGAAGGAAATGACAACCCACCCCAGCATTCTCGCCTGCAGAATCCCGTGGACAGAGGAGCTCAGTGGGCTACAGTCTATGGGGTCGCACAGAGTTGAACACAACTGAAGCGACTCAGCACACAAACACATCAAATGATTTCGGTTGTCTGTTTCATCTTGATTGAATTTTGGTAATCGGAGATTTTAAAGAAATTGATCAATTTCTCTTAAGCTGTCAAACTTATGAACATAAAGCGCCCCCCCCCTCCCCCACCCTCCGGCCGACCGCGGGTCCCTGGCAGATGGAGTCAGAATCCCTCTGGAGCTGGAAGTGGAGCGAATGTGAGAGACCCTAAGCTGCCCCTTTCCCCTTGCCTCAATGTGAAATGGATGATTTTGTTCACATTTATCCAGATACTCTTTCATGCCAAATGGATGGTGTGCAAATAAGGTCTCCGTGAGTCATCCACATATAAAAACATACTTGGAACTCAAACCCCAAGGAATGCGCTATCGACTTCGTAGAGAGTCCCAGCCAACCAGAAGACTTGTGTTCAGGCTCCCCGAGGCCAAGGTTTCTACACAGACAGCAATCATGAGAAATGTCGGACCTGGCATAAAATCGGCACAAGCGGCAGAATGTATGGTTTTTAGAACATAATGGTTATTTGATCTCTGTGCAAACCTCAGCATATTTCTTTCTCTCTCTCTCTCTTTTTTTATCCTCTAGAAAGCTATAATTTGACTTTAAGAGCAGTAGTTAGGAGCAAAATGCTAATCAAGTCAGAAACCGGTGCATTACAGCCTCTCAGGAGTAAAGCATTGTGTGGAGAGAAAACGGCTCCACCCCTAAGACTTGAAGCACTCTGTCCACCCCAGGCCTCCTCTTGCTGGCCCAGGGATCTCCCCGGGTGGCTCCCCTTCTTGGCCATGACCAGTCAGCCTCTTCTTTCAGAAATCTTTTTTTTTCTGAGATTAATTACCCTCAAAGGGCTTTACTCCTGCCATTTTTGAAGGCAGAGACAAGTCTTTTCATTTCAGAGGTTTCACTGGTCCATGTTATGGAGAAACAGGGAACTAAAAATAAACAAATGTTGGAAAAGTTACAAAAGTTTAAGAACTTGCCCAAATTTATCTTAAACATGTGTCCCTAGGCTGCAGTGAGATGCAGCTGAGGCTGGGCGGCCTCTCCCAGCGCCCTTCTCCAGCTGTCACGTAGCACTAGCCAGGGGGCCCCCCTTCAGTTTCTGTCACCCTAGTCCCCCAGCTACAGCTCCTGGAGACTTCCTTTCCTGCCCCCACCCCGAGCCTCTCTTCTTTGCTGTCAGGCTCTGATATCCTGATGATCTTATTGGAGCAGAATTTGGGCCCCCCTAGCAATTCACCCAAATGCCCAGATGCATTTGAAGTGGGTCATTTATATCCCCAGAGAAGTGCTGTGTCTATAACCTCCATGCAGGACAAGTCACTTTAGCTTATTCCCTAACAAGTATCACAGACAGAGGGAATTGGGAAGTGTCCTTAGTTTTCGGTAACAATCAGGATCATGTGTGACGTCGCAGCTCCAAATCCAGCTGGGGTAATGCCAGCTGGAGAAGAGGCGCAAAGCAAATTCAGAGGATTTACCGAGGGTCTGGGAAATAAGACTATGATAAGAGAGGTAGCAGAGTCCCTCAGCACGGGCACTGTTGACCGTGGGGTGATTCACTGTGGGGGGTTGTGCGTGTGTGTGTGTGCACGCACCATCTGTGCGCCGCAGCAGCACCCCTGGCCTCTACCCCCTGGATGCCAGTTGCATTTGCCCTCCAGCTGTGACAACCAAAAAAGTCTGCAACTATGCCAAATGTCCGATCACCCGGTTGAGAATGACTAGATGAGAGGGGTTAAGGTAGTCCCCTCGGGGGGAGAGACAAATTAGGAGTTTGGGATTCACGTGTGCATACAGGAGAGGTAAACAAGGACCTAGTACATAGCACAAGGAGCTACGTTCAATACCCTGTGATAACCAATAAGGGAGAAGAGTCTGAAAAGGCCTGATACATGGGTATATATACAGTTGGATATGTTGAGCCACTGTGCTGCACAATTGAAACCAACACAAGTTGTAAATTAGCTATATGCTGTGCTTAGTCACTCAGTCGTGTCCAGCTCTTTGCAACCTCATGGACTGCAGCCCACCAGGCTCCTCTGTCCATGGGGATTCTCCAGGCAAGAGTACTGGAGTAGGTTGCCATGCCCTCCTCCAGAGGATCTTCCCAACCCAGGGACCAAACCCAGGTCTCCTGAATTGCAGGCTGATCCTTTACCATCTGAGTCACATACTTCCATTTAAAAAATGGTTTTAGGGCCTTCCCTGGAGGTCCAGTGGTTAAGACATTGCCTTCCAATGAAGGGGCTGCGAGTCTGATCCCTGGTCGGGGAGCTGAGATCCCATATGCCTTGTGGCCAAAAAAACCAAAACATTAAACAGAAGCGATATTGTAACAAATTCAATAAAGACTTTAAAAATAGCTCACATCAAAATATATACAATTTTTTTTTAATCATTAAAAAGAGATATTTAGCCCAAAGTGGAGCGTTTAATTGTAGGTTCCAAATACAGGAAGGACCCTCACACTGATGACTGTCAATAGCTCTCTCTTTCCGCTGAGGACAGCGGAATTTCAGCCCAAAGGATTTGGATAAAATGTGGTTGATTAATTTCTTGTGGAGCGTGTTATGTACCTCCACGGGTTACTAACGAGGAATGGAGTTCCGCCCCATCTGCGAGAGGAGGGAAGCCCCGTGTCTCTACAGTCACTTTGCTGTGGTCGTGCATGAGCAGAGGAGCTGGGACAGAGGACTTTCAGCTCCCCTCTGCCATCGTCCTGGCACCTGGCTCACAGCAGGTGCCACGCAGGGCTCCTGTGCACCCACCAGCACCAGCCTGCCGATCAAACGGGACTCTGCCAAACAGGCACCGTGAAGACTGTCCTATATTATTTTGATATCACTTAGCAACAGCACAGGAATCCAAAGAATTGTCCTTCAGTGTTCTCTTTTGAAGATCCGTGTTCAAGGACTTGGAAGAAGTTTATCAGTTTGAAGTTCCACTGGGTATTATCTTACTCTGAATTATTTATTCACTCTAAGTGGTAAGAAGAACTATTGTTGGTGCTTTTTAAGAACCACAGGATGAGGACGAGGAGTCTGTGTAAAAGGAGTCTAACTTCTTAGAAAAGAAGCTGTTAGAAAGAGGAAGGGATGGCGTGATGCCTTTTAAAACTTATTTATATTCCCACCTCATTCCAGAAAGATTCAAGGCTGAATTCTTGATAATGACCGAATTTTTAAGCTCTCAAATCTGCAGTAATACAGATTGTTACACAGCAATGTGTGACAAAGAATTCTTCCAGCCTGTGATCAGACTGGGGCTTCACATTCTGGCAGTACAGTAGAGAACAATGGTGTTTTGTCTATTCTGCTATATAATAGCTCATTCATTTAATTATATGAACCAGTCAGATATTTTACTTGGCTTTTAATTATCTTATTTAATTAATTGTTTATTGTGTAATTTTCCATTCAGGAGACTCAGGAATAATTTCAAATGTTTTGGTTAGGATTTTTTTTCTATTGCACATTACAGAAACCCACTACGAGCTGGTATAAGGAAAAGAACAAGACAGGGATGGGAAAGAGGATTTGCCAGGTTTCTTGGCTAAGAAGCCCCAGTGTACAGCAGACACCAAATGTGGCTGGATCCTGGGCTAAAGAAATAAATTCTTTTATTGTCATGCTCCACGTACCAAGATGGCAAGACAATGAAGGAACCTGCTTTCCCAGCAGCCGGGATGAGTCAGGCGCCAGTCCTGATCCAGGGCCTGCTGTCCAGGGATGACGGGGCTCTGAGAGGCTCCCTAGGTCACGAGTCACCCCTGGACTCGAGACTGGAGCCACCCGGCCCCCAATCACACAGACAGGAAGACTAGATTCAAAAAAAAAGAACAAACAGAACCGACTGCAGGTGCCATGAAGGGCGTCAGGCTGCCAGGAACATGCGGCCTTCACACCCGGGGCGTGCATTTGAGTGTTTCAGCGAAACTCTGGGCTGAGGCCGGTCGTGCTGGGCTGTGCACTCTGGTGCCTACTCACCTGGTGTGCAGCTCCTCGGGTTCACGCTTTGTTCAGCTGTCAGCGTGGAGTCAGTGACCCCCGATGTCAACCACCAGGCTGGCTGTTCTGAAGGCTCCAGTCGTGCCTGCGAGGGCCTCTGTGTGCTGAACTAAGAGTATCCCTTGACAGGAGGACTTTGGTTTACATTTTGATTTTTAAATTTTTATTTATTCTTAAAATTTTTATTTTATATTGGATCATATGGCATTATAGTGCAAGACAAATGTCATACGATATTGCTGATATATGTGGAATCTAAAAAAGCGATGCAGACGAGCCGATTTACAAAACAGAGACAGACTCAGACTTCAAGAACGAACGTTAGGACTTGGCTTTGTAACGTCACGGAAACCTTCACCGGCACAGAGGAACCGACGAGCCGTGAGGCCTCGGAGCAGCCCCAGCCCCGCCCTGGGCGGACTCCCCCGGAGTCGGACACGGGGGGCTCGCGGCTGGAGGACCCGCGCGCCCGTTGCTGAGGGGTCCCGATGCGGCCTGCGGCCCTGTCTGAGCTCACAAGTGTCCTGAGGCCATCACCTACCAGGGACCCGGCCCGGGCTGAGACGCCTCCTTCTCGGCGCAGCCGGGGCCCCTTCTGTTCTCGCTGCTCTGACTGAACTGTGCTGGGCGCTCCCCGTGGGCACTGAACCCCGTGATTCTGGAGTCAGGATTGGCTCCGTTCCGTGTGTCTCCAACCCTGTGATCCTTCCTGGGCCGGGCTGCTGGGCCTGGGGACGATACCAGGACACACTGTCGCTGTGCTACGGGGCCACACAGCTTCTGTTCAGAGCTGTCGCAGCAGAGATGCCCAGGCCCGCCCTGCCGCCCCTCATGCCAGAGCAGGGCAGGTTTGACCCCCCTGGCTCCCTGGACACTCTCTCTCCCAGCCCCCTGCTGGCAGGGGCAGCCACGTGGCAACGTTCCGGCCCATGAGATGTGAGTAGAAGTGACACGTATAGTTTCACCATACGGGAGCGTTGGTTAGCTACTCTTTTCTAATAGTATACATATATTTTTTAATATCTATACTTATTATTTATTATATTTATATAGATAAGCATGTGCTATCATTATTTCAAAGAACAAGCAATGTTTACCCTGAGGAAGACAAGACTTAAGAGAGTGATTTCATGTATTTATTTTTTAAAGCCCTTTTTGTTTTGTATTAGGGCATAGCTGATTAACAACGTTGCGATAGTTTCAGGTGAACAGCGAAGGGACTCAGCCACACATATACAAGTACCCATTCTCCCCCAAACTCCCCTCCCGTCCAGGCTGCCACCTAACACTGAGCGAGTTCCCTGTGCTGTACACTAGGTCCTTATTGGTTATCCATTTTAAATACGGCAGTGTGTACGTGTTCATCCCAAACTCCCTAACTATCCTTTCCCCCGCCAGCAAGCTTAAGTTCATCCTTAAGAGAGTGGTTTCAGAACCATTTTAAAATATATTAGCATATGTTCTCACTTTCTAACCACTGACATGACATTTTCAGCTCACTTACAAGGCCCCAAGGCATCTAGGGAAAAGCCCCAACTACTCGCCTTGCCTGCCCCCAGCTGCTGATATGGTCTGACCAGAGGGCTGTCCCCTCAGCACCCCCGGACCCCAGGTAGGAGTCAGGGTCTCTGGAGGGTGAGAACACTGTCCTGGGAGATGCCACGGTGAAACCTCATACCCACCTGCCGAGCGTGGGATGCGCCAGAGATGTCCAGCTATTGGAGGCGCTCCCACAGAGAGGGAGCAGATGGTCACCTACCAGGGATGCTTGTGAAGGGCCTTTCTCCTTCCTTCCCTCTCCACTTAGACTTCAACTTTCACCTTAATCTGAGAAGTGACCCCAGGGCACCAGGCGCTGGCCACCAGGAGGCTGCCTTCAAACGGCTTTGCTGTTTGGTTTGAAATGTTTGGTCTTTTGAATTCCTGTTCATTCCTATTGAGACAAACAAACAAACAAAAAAATTCTAAAGACAAAACAAACAAAAACCCAGAACCTCCCCGTCTTCCCTGGGCTGGCTCCCTCCCCAGCTCCTATCACGTCTTCCGGTGTCCGCTCTGAAGCACCGAGAGGGAGAAGACCAGAGAGCTCAGGACACTCCTGAAATCGGTGAGACTTGATTTCTGAGTTTTCTCTCTCCATTTTTTTTTTTTTTTTTGGTATTACTGCCCACTTTCCAGGGACTTTTAAAAAATCATCTTCAAGCTTTAAATGCCTCACTGATACCCACCCTTGGGAAACAAGCTCATAATCTCAGCCATCTGAGAGTCAGTGATTGAGAGGTTTAAAGGGTGTTAACTCTGGGCAAGGAGATTTAGACTTCCCTGGTGGCGCAGATGGTAAAGCGTCTGTCTACAATGCAGGAGACCCTGGTTCGATCCCTGGGTTGGGAAGATCCCCTGGAGAAGGAAATGGCAATCCACCCCAGGACTATTGCCTGGAAAATCCCATGGACAGAGGAGCCTGGTAGGCTACAGTCCACGGAGTCGCAAAGAGTTGGACACGACTGAGCAACTTCACTATATTCACTATTCACTATAAGAAGATTTAAGTAAAAGGTGCAGCTCTTTAATTACACGATTTATGCCAAAAAAAAAGCCAAAGAGAGTGGGTGGGGTTTGTGATCCTATTTTTGCCTGTAGAAGAGAGTCTTCTTGGCAGTTCTTGAATTTTTTTTTTTTTTTTAATGACCAGTTTGTTTAGGTCGAGTCAAGAAAGGGTCACACGTTACGTTTAATTTATTCGCCTCTTCTGGACCATGGCTTCCTCCTCTGTTTCTGTCGGCCTCACTTTCTTTCCCCTGATATGTATTTGTCATTTTTTTCTTGTAAGTTTTTCCACAGTCTGAATTTTGGTAATTGCACGCTGCTGGCTGGGGCTGGTTAAAAGCCTCCTCCTCTGTCTCTTATATTTTCTGGAAATGATACATCCAGAGGCTCAGTTCGACTTAGGTTCCTAAATCTGGCATGGACACTGTGTCAGTCAGTGGTTTTGTGTACTTCCACCGGGAAGCACAGAACACATGACTCTGCGATGCTGGGATTGTTCGGAGGCTTCGGGCCCGGCCAGGCTGACTCATAGGTGATGAAGTTCTGTCTGTGTCTTCACTTGCCTTTTGCAGCGATTGGTGACTTCGCTTACACCCACGATGTCACTGGAGGCTGCAGCCCTGAGATGCTCTGGGTCTGCAGGGCCCCTTCACTCTCAGCTGGGCCGTCTCTGCAAAGGGAAACCGGCCGTCAACCAGTAGTCCCCTCAGGGACAGTTTGTCCAGGAAAGACAGAGAGTGCTCAATTCTTTCTTTTTATTTATCATTGACAGAATGATGAGTTGGTTCCTAAAGGGAAAGTATGCCTATTTCTCTCTGCTCACAATACTTCTGAGGCCAGATATATGAGATTTTCTGTCTTATTACGAAATTCTGGCCCTAACCGCCCAGAGTTAGTGCAGACGGGTTAGGGTCTCAGTCCCAGAAGACGGTCCCCAACCTGAGATGCTAGCTGCAAATCCCAGCTGCCTGTACTTCTGAGGAACCAGCTATAAATCGGGGACGCTACAACCCTTTCCTCAGCTTGACCATTTGCTCACAGAACTCAGGGAACCACTTACTATCACCCCTTTATTATAAGGGGGCTTCCCACGTAGTGCAGTGGTAAAGAATTCACCTAATAACACAGGAGACTCAGGTTTGATCCCTGGATTAGGACAATCCCCTGGAGAAGGAAATGGCAACCCACTGCAATATTCTTGCCTGGAGAATCCTATGGACAGAGAAGCTTGGAGGGCTACAGTGAATAGGGTCACAGTTGGATGTGAGCACGCGAACTGTTTGTCATAAAGGACACAACTTGGAAAAAGCCAAAAGGAAGAGGCGCACAGTCCAGGCATGGGGGCGGGGCAGAGCATCCATGCCACCACGCAGAGAGCTCAGACGCCCTCAGAAACCTGCTGTGTGGGGGCTTTATGGAGGCTTTCTTCCTTGGGCACAACTGATTATATCACTGCCTGTTGGTGATGAAGTCCAGCTCCAGCCCCCCGCCCATCCCCCTAGGTCAGTGGGTGGGGCTGAGAGGTCTGACCCTCTCATCCCATCCAAGGCTGGTTTCCCTGACAATCAGCCCACTCAGTCCCACCCTTAGGGTCTTTTCTAAGTCATGGCATTGACATAAACTCAGATGTGGCTGAAAGAGGCTAGTTATAAACAAGCAAAGATGCCTTGTTTTACCCTAACACTCCAGAAATTCCAAGTGTTTCAGGAGCTCTGTGCCCAGAAGCCGGGGCAGGGACCAAATACCCATTTCTCATTATGTAACAGTTCCCTAGCATCCTCCATGGTTGACCCACGAGTACTTCTTCTTTTCTTTTTTGTCATCATGAGACCTCTCTACATAAAAGATAAACACAAGAGAGGCTAAGAAAAATTATTTATCACACTATGTTTTCATTTTTTTACATCATAACAGGGGATCGATTCTACGTCCTTCTGTAGGACACGTTTCAGCTACTACTGCGTCTTAGCCATCTCGGTGCTCTAACAAAATCCACAGACTGTTGTTCTGCAAACAGGAACTCAGTCCTCGTGGTTCTGGAGGCCGGCAAGCCCAAGACCGTCACAGCGCTGCAATCTGGTGTCTGGGCAGGTCGTGCTCCTGGGTCGTGGGTGGTGCCTTCTCACCATGGCCTCACAGGCTGGAAGGGGTGAGGGAGTTCTGTGGGCTCTCTTCGACGAGGACTCTAATTCCCCTGCCGAGGGCCCCCCTCATGGCCCCAGCGCCTCCCCAAAATCTTACCGCCTAGTGTTGTCACGGTGGGCATCTGTTGGGCAACTGGCGTGTCGTCATCTGTTCACCTCAACAGATGAATCTGGGGAGGACACAAACATTCAGATGCCAGCATATGGTAACTTTTTAAAAGTAATAGAAAGATAAACCAAATACTGATTTTTCGCTAACGAGATGACAGTTGTAATTAAAGAGATTATAGACACACAAACTGATACTTGCCTATTTATAAAAAGCAAGTGAGCTAAGATGCATCGACCATATTCATACTAAAATTTTATTTGACTTAGGAAATGTATTAGTAGCATCTTCACAGTTCTCAAAATTCAATCCTAATCCACAAATGTATGTAATGCTTTTTTGGGGAATAATCCCAAAAGTCCACATTGATCTAAGTCTGGTGCCTTCCAGAGAAACAGGTTGGCCAGCCTTGTGGTGCCGTCTTTTGTATGACCCACTCTCACATAAAGCACAGGTACTGGAGAAGGGAAAGGCAACCTAGTCCAGTATTCCTACCTGGAAAGTTCCATGGACAGAGGATGCTGGCGGGCTTCAGGCCACGGGGTCGCAGAGTCGGCCACGACTGAGGGACTGAACAGCAGCAACCCTCAGCAGGGACAAGAGTGTGAAGGCGGAGAGTATTAGAGGCCAGGAGCCCCCTCGGTGGTTTTCTTCCCCAGAGAGGATCTGCAAACGGCTCCTGCGAGCAGATCTCTCTCCTGACGACCCGCAACTGGAAAGCAGATTCCTGTCCTTTAGGCAGCACCTTGGAGGATGATTAAATCCTTGCAAATCATTCAAATATTTTTGGTCTGCAAAGGTGTTGGTGACACAAAGGGAAAATTCCAGGGTCTTTGCCTCAAGGGATCTGAGCAGAGCAGGTGAGGTGGTCAGGACACAGGCGGGCAATCTTAGCAAAGGGCTCTGATAAAGCCTGCGTCATTGTTTCCTCCAAAATAACCATTACCTAGTAGTCCTGAGCGTTCTTGCCTGGAGAATCCCAGGGACGGCGGAGCCCGGTGGGCTGCCATGGGGTCACACAGAGTGGGACACGACTGAAGCGACTTCGCAGCAGCAGCAGTAGAGTCCTGAGTGGGCACGTGTGACGTGCGTCGACTCTGATGGCATGTCTCCCACGCCCCGTCCTCTGGTCCTGGCTTAAGCCACGTCTCCGGGGCCCACACGCGGCTACAGTCTGGGCTCTTCACACGTGTCTGGGCTGTCCTGTCGCAAACACTTCTGACCCTGGGTTCGAGCCCAGCCGTGGTCTGCCTGCCTTGCCATATAAAGTGAAGCGAAAGTGAAGCCGCTCAGTCGTGTCCGACTCTTTGTGGCCCCACGAACTGCAGCCCACCGGGCTCCTTCGTCCATGGGACTCTCCAGGCAAGAGTACTGGAGTCGGTTGTCACTTCCTTCACCATATAAGGGCCTTCCTTTTCCACCTCAGAATTCAGGGGGGGTCGCCACTGACCAATTAATACTGCAGAGATTCACACAAGTGGCCACTGAAACCCAGCACTGGCTGCCAAGTGTCTTCCCCGCTTTTCTATAAACTCCCGGCCCAGCGCTGAGATGAAGTCACCCCTTGGCAGGAAACTGAAGGCTGCCGCCCACCTTCCCCACTTCCAGGAGCCTCTGCAGAACTCCCGCTGGTTCTCACAACACTGACTTCAAGGACACAGATTCTAATGGGCAGAAACCTTAGACTAGAAGTTTTTTGCAAAATTTCATGCAAATATATCTTTGTGCTTCAATGCTTTTAGTAATTATATTTTATAATGCTTTCAGCTTTTGGAATTGCCTTTCAACGAACTGTATCAGATTTTGTGATGTGTGCCCCCCACCAGTATTAATGTAGTCATTTCTAACTTCATGGTTTCTAAGAAGAAAATCTGATATTATTACTTCTTCATGGATTTTTCTGTTTAAGCCATGTAACCTTTTGACCAAGTATATATCTTTTAAGCAAGTGTGACTCCACAGTTATTTTCCTTAAGCCCAGTTATCATCTGATACTGACTGAGTCACCCACCTGCCAAAAAGAACTAATCAACATATTAACTTATGCTACAATAAAGAGAAAATCTCCAATTCTTCAAAATACTTTTATATAATCTTTCAGACTATTTATAATCTATTTTAACACAGTCATTTTAATTCCCACAGTATATTATTATACTGTCAAATTGAAATTTAAGATTTTTTTTTTTTGGCAAAACACATTCACTGTTGCTTGTATTTATCACTGTGAAGGGATTACCCCAAATGCTAACTGGTCATGGAGTCAGAGAAGGATGTGCTGAAGTGGATTAAAGTCTTAAACCCAATTTGTGAAACCACACTGAATGCATTACCATCCAAACTAAGATCTTAAAGCACAGAGGTTCTCGGGCTGCAGCAAACAGTGAAAAGTCAAAACTGTAAAGGCGTTCAGCCGGAATGAATCACCACACAACATGAAAAAGGTAAGAACACCCACCAGATCTCATTATTTGATGGAAAAAAGAAAAAGAAAAACCATCCTCTCCAGTAGAGGACAATGAGATGCGGGAAATGGTCTGGGAGAAAGGAGCAGTTTCCTCTGCAGTTATTGGTCTTAAACCCATGAACTTCTCTCCTTAATTCTAAGAAGTTACCTCACCGTGACAAGCCATTTAAACTAATAACTTCCCTTTTTCTGACAACTAGAAACACTTGCTCACTATAGAAGACACAGATGAGCAAAAAGATAAAAAGCAAAAAAGCTCAGCATCCAGGGAGAGCCGCTACGTTCACTTTAAAAAGCCTTCTGGAGATTCACGTACTGTACGATGCACCCATTTTAAGTGTATAATTAAGTATTTTAAGATATATGTGCTGGGCTGTACATCACCATCGCCACAACCCAACGTTAGAACGTTCCATTACCCCAGAAAGAAACCACTGGCGGTCACTTCCCATTTCTTCCCACCACGCAGCCCCCGCCCCTCGGTCCTGGGCAGCCACTGACCTGCTTCGTGTCTCTGCGAATCTGCTTAGTCCAGACCTCTCATAAGCGGAGTCATCACGTGGGGTCTTCTCTGACTGATGTCTTTCGTTAGCTCAGTGTTTCCCAGGCTCTTCCAAATTGCAGCACATATCAGTACTCAGTTTTTTTATTGCTGAATAATATCCCACTGTAACGATAGGCCACATTTTATTTACCCATTTATAATGGACACTGGTCTTCGTGTTCTGTTGGAAATATTGCTCTGAATATTTCTGCATGCGTTTTTGTTTGAACACCTGTTGTGGAGTCTCTTGGCATCCGAGTGGGGCTTCTGGGTTGCGCGGTGACTCTGTGCTCAACATTTTGAGGCGCTGCCAGATCATTTTCCAGAATGGCGTGCACCTCTTCACATTCCCATCGGCAACCTGCGACGGTTCCAGTTTCTCCATAGTGAAAGTGAGAGTGAAGTCGCCCAGTCGTGTCCGACTCTTTGCGACCCCGTGGACTGTAGCCCACCAGGCCTCTCCATCCATGCGATTTTCCAGGCTAGAGTACTGGAGTGGGTTGTCATTTCCTTCTCCAGGGGATCTTCCTGACCCAGGGATTGAACCCGGGTCTCCCGCATTGCAGGCAGACACTTTACTGTCTGAGCCACCAGGGAAGCCCAATAAATACTGGAGTGGGTAGCCTTTCCCTTCTCCAGGGGATCTTCCCAACCCGGGGATTGAACACAGCTCTGCCGCATCGCAACCAGATTCTTTACCAGCTGAGCCACAAGAACACTTGTTATTATTTTTTAAATACACTTTCGGCCACTGTGTGGCATGTGGGATCTTAGTTCCTCCACCAGGGATCAAACCTGTGATCCCTGCATTGGGAGGGAGGAGTTTTAGCCACAGGCCTCAGGATCATGTCAATTTAATTCTTAGACCACCCAGAAGACTTAGAAGGGTAGAGAAAATTTTCTTTATCCTTGACAACAGCTCAGTATGAGTCCGATTTTTCTAACCATCTAGTGGCATCTTCGTAAGTTCAAGTTTTAGGATGAAATTTTAGATTTGTAATACAGACCTTTAAGTAGATACCTCCTCATTTGGTGTCCCAGAAACTTCACTGTCAAGAATTATGTAGTTCTGTGACTGTACTTGTGCCAGGAGTTTGGGCAGAAGAAATAATATAGATCAATGAGAGCATCAACTCTATGATGTGTTCAAGACTGGTAGGAAAATAGTTCTAAAATTATTAACAATAAAATATTTATCATGCTGTTGTGCATATTAAATTCATCTCTATAGAAGCTCCCATCTTTCTGCCCTTTTCTGTGGTTGGAAGAAAGCAACTTGGGTGTCGATCGTGGCTCCTTTCTTCCACCCTCCAAGTCTCGTCAGCCAGAAAGAGCTGCAACTCTACTTTCTATGTATTTCTATTTTTTTGCCCGTGCCCTGCAGCATGCAGAATCTGAGCTCCCCAGCCAGGAATGGAACCCAGGAATCAGCCCCTGTGTTGGGAGCGCGGAGTCTTGACCACGGGGCCACCAGGGCAGCCCCTCTAGGCACCGTGATCCCATCCACTGTTCTGTGCCCCCGCGGCCACTGCCTGAGCCCAGGCCTCCGTCTTCTCCAGTCTGAATTGCGGCCTCGCTTCTTCCCACAGTCTCATCCCGCCCGGTCTTCTCTCCACATCACAGCAGGAGCGGGAAGCAAACCACTGCTGTCTTCTTGTCAAGTGCCGTGGAGACTTGGGGTCACTCGTTACTGCAGCATAACTCGGCCTCAGTAGACAGCACCTAACTTCTTTCAGCTCCTTGGGCGTGCCGTACTCTGACTTTGGGCCTCCCCCTCCCTTTCCCTGTTTGAACCGCCCCAGCTTCTCCTGGCCTTTAGATCTCAGTTTGGATGTCGTTTTCTCTGCAAGGCCTTCTCTTTCTCCCGACACGTTTGTGTGCCCATCTTACACACTCCTGGGACAGTCTGTCCTTCCCCCATCACAGCACGTCTACTGCGAGGCAGACACTGCGACGTCCTCGTTCACCATCGGATGCCCAGGCTGGCCATGTGGTAGGTGCCATAAATCCCTTGTGTGAGTGAATCAATCTTTAGCACTTGGAAACTGTGTTGCACTCCTTCTCAGGGGCAGTCACTGAAGGCAGAAAGCAGTTCAGTCCAAGCTGTGGTCTGATTCATCAAGGTGACACAAGCAAAGAAAAATATCCGTGGCTGCCAAACGCTTCCGTCTTCACCTTGATGTTAATTCTACGGGTTTTCCAAGCCTCCCACATGAAAAGAGTGAGGAGGAGCTGTAAACAATAGGAGTGGGCTGGAAGCTCCTTGGCAGGAGAGGATAGACACTCTTAGTCCGGTGCGTGTCTCAACGGTGCACGAGAATGCCATTCGGGTCAGCTCACAGCCTTGAATCATTTCCGGTTCCCAGACAAGCTCTGGGCATGGCTGTGCAGGCTGTGCGCGTTCCACAACTCCGGTCTGACTGAGTCATCCCGTCCCTCCCTGCCATAAAGCATAACGCGCAACCGCCCTGCGTGCGTCATGCCCTCTGATTCCCTCGTAACCGCCACAGGTAAGGCTTTCCACGGCCCCACGGCTAAAAGACAGCCCCAGAGCCATGCTGGTGCTGACTCAGAAAGACGAGCCTCAGTTTAGGGTGGTCAGACTGTGCTCTAGGGACGCCAGAGAGGAAATCTGAGTCTGAGCTCTCTTATGGAAGAGTCACACGTGAGACCTGAGCGGTCCTGAGGTTGGCTTTTTAACCCTGAGATGAAGAACTTCATGTTAAAATACTGGGCTTTCTCTACCATGCCCGACTCACATGCAGAAATGGTTTAACTCACCAGGCTGCACATTAAGAATGAAGCATGTAAAGATTGACTTGTTTTTGGAAAAGGAAAAACACAAAAACTGACTATTCCAAAAGTCATGGTAAGAACAGAACATGGCAAGGGTCCAAAGCTTCTATGAGGAAACTGATGAGAGTTGGACAGGGTTATGTAACACATATTAGCTTCAACTATTTCTGAGGTTTCCAAGGGATTACAGTGCTGAGAATGCTTGAAATGATGGTTAGAGCCAGGTCCCATGACTGGAAGTGAAAGGGGCATGGTTTTAGACTCAACGTAAAGATCAGGTAGTGCTAATGGTAAAGAATCTGCCTGCCAGTGCAAGAGATGCGGGTTCGATTCCTGGGTCGGGAAGATTCCCTGGAGGAGGGCATGACAACCCACTCCAGTGTTCTTGCCTGGAGAATCCCATGGACTGAGGAGCCTGGTGGGCTGTAGTCCACGGGGTCACAAAGAGTCAGACACGACTGAGAGACAAGACAACAGCTGAGAATTAAACCTGGTAATGTTTGTGAAGCGCTTTGCACAAGGCTGGCTCTAGAGTCTAATCAGATGGCAAGCACAACCAAGCGGAGGTCGCCCACAAAGAACCAGACTTCCTTGTGAGGGAAGGAGTTCACTGCCTCTAAAAGTCCTTTAGAGTCAGTTGGCGTGTGCCGTGGAAGAGTTCCTCCTGCCTGGGCATGGAGTGCGGCAGGGACCAAGACTGGACCCCGGCGATCGCATCCAGATCTAAGACTCTAAGACGCAGCAACGCTGAAATTGCTTTGCACATACTGATTCTAAAGTAAAATGGCTCCCAAATACACAAGACTAAACCTGCTGGAACTAGAGGGAGAAATGGACAAATTCATCATTTGATGGGTGATGATCTACTTCACTACACATCAGTGGGTGAGAGGCATACGGATAAGGTGAATCTGAACGTGAGCGTTAGTGAAAATGTAGAAAATCTGAGCTACCAAGCTCGATTCACTCGATATACATCACTGCGCCTGTCTACTTATCGGTGAGATCAGCACTCTTCTTTGGCTTAGAATATTTCTAGAAACTGACCACGGAGTGCCTACCAGAGCAAGTCTCAAGGTTCCTTGACTCCATCCATAGTGTAACGAATATATACATAAAACACAGAAATACATTTTCAATTAAAAAGTCTTTAAATAACTGATGGTTTAAAGAAGAAATAATGCATACTGAAAAATAACAGAACTGAGCAGAAACACTGTGTATCAAAACCTGTGGGGTGCAGAAAAAGCAGTAATTTCAGGAAAACTTATAACCTTAGATGCTTATATTAGGAAAACAGAAAGATTAAAGATGAATATACTAAACTCATTTAACTGAAAAACAGAATAATCTGAAGACAGTAGTAAGAGAGAGAAATTACATATATCAGTGAAACAGAAAACAAATTTGCAATATGTATTAACAGAGTCAAAAGATGATTCTTGAAAAGCATATAAGGAAAAACTTTCTAGTGAGATCTAGTAGGAAAAAAATGAAAGATCAAGTTAGTATCAATAAAAAAGAGACATAATATTATATATAAGACATTTTTAAAAGATACAATGGAAAACTTTTCAAAAGTAAAAATTAAACAGTTGAAAAGAACATTAAAAAAATATAACTTAGAAAAACTGACTCAAGAATTCCTAAGAAATGTTGAATAGATCTATGACTATTAAAAATAATAAATCTAAAGGTAAAAATCTTCTACTCATACAAAGAAACTCCACACCCAGACAATTTTATAGGGAGTTTCGCCAAACTTCGAGGAGACAGGTTATTTCAGAACTGTATACATTATTCCAGAGAAAAAAGGAGGGGAAAAAAAGAAATATTCCCCAACTTATTCTTTGGTGCCTGTAAAACCAGGGATAGGAAAATTATAAATCAACCTTACTCATAAACATAAACATCCTAAATAAGATATCAGCTAAAAGATAATATATGTATTATGGCCAAATTAGGTTTATTGTAAGAAAACAAAGGTATTTGACATTGGAAAAACCTATAAATATATTCTTAATACTGACAGATAAGGGGGCAGTGTTTTTGCTGACTTCAACAGATTGAGAGAAAACAAAGCATGTTATAAAATCTAATACTCACTCATGAGGAAATTTTTAGCAAATTCATAATGAAGGAGAACTTTCTTAACTTGGTAAAGGGTATTTGAAAAAGCCTGAAAAATACATGATTCCTAGCAGGGAAACATGTGAACTAAGGTATTTTAAAATCAGGAACTAGAGAAGAATGTCTGCTATCATCACAAACATTCAACTCTGTACTGGAGACTGTAGCCACCGTGATAAGGTAAGAGAAAGAAAAGCAAGTGAAAAACCAAGCTGTCATCACTTAACATGGGACCCTCTACCTCCTGTACAGCACACGGAGCTCTGCTCAGTGTCTTGTGGCAGCCTGGACAGAAAGGGTGTGTGTACACGCCTGACTGCGCTCCTGCGCCTCTGCCTGGAACTATCACAGTGGTAACACTGTATTGGGCTATACTCCAATACAAAATAAAAAGCTTTTTAAAAAATGTGATCCTTTAAATAGAAAACTCTATTTTACTTATGTGCAGAGTACATCATGTGAAATGCAGGGATGAATCACAAGCTGGAATCAAGATTGCCAGGAGAAACACCAACAACCTCAGATATACAGGTGATACCACTTTAATGGCAGAAAATGAAGAGGAACTAAAGAGCCTCTTGAAGGTGAAAGAGGAGAGTGAAAAAGCTGGCTTAAAACTCAACATTCAAAAAACTAAGATCATGGCATCCGGTCCCATCACTTCATGGCAAATAGACGGGGAAAATGTGGCAAACAGTGTCAGACTGCATTTCCTTGCGCTCCAAAATCAATGTGGACGGTGACTGCAGCCACAAAATTACGACACTTGCTTCTTGGAAGAATAGCTATGACAAACCTAGACAGTATAATAAAAAGCAGAGACATCAGTTTGCCAACCAAGATCCATATAGTCAAGCTATGGTCTTTCCAGTGGTCATGTATGGATGTGAGAATTGGACCATAAGAAAAGCTGAGCACCAAAAAATTGATGCTTTTGAACCATAGTGTTAGCGAAGACTCTTGAGAGCCCCTTGGACAGTAAGGAGATCAAACCATCTCAGTCCTAAAGGCAATCAACCCTGAATGTTCAACGGAAGGACTAACGCTGATGCTGAAGCTGATGTGAAAAGTCAACTCTTTGGGAAAGACCCTGATGCTGGGAAGGACTGAGGGCAGGAGAAGGGGGTGACAGAGGATGAGGTGGTTGGAGGGCATCATCAACTCCATGGACAGGAGGTTGAGCAAACTCTGGGAGACAGTGAAGGGCAGGAAAGCCTAGCGTGCTACAGTCCATGGGGTCCCAAAGAGTCAGACAGACTTAGCTACTGAACACGACCATGGGAACACATTACCAACGCTGCCCTTTCAGGACTATGGAAGAGAGCCATGGGAGTGAGGGGCCTTACACGCAAATTTCATTAGCTTCACGGTCAGTCTGCTCCAGTAACAAAAGAGTGAAGACAAGCGTCCACAGAAAAATGGGTAAACAGGACATAAACTACTTCACAGAATCATTACAGCCGCGAAAATAAATGATCTGCTTCCTTACACTTGACAACTTGGAAGAATCAGAGAAACGTTCCATGATAAAAGCAAATCCCACAAGGCTACGTGTTATCTGTATTAAGCTCAAAAAGAGAAAAATGAAAACAGAGCGTTTGGGAATGCCTCCAACCATGATAAAACGACTAAGAATGGCGAAGAGAGACCAAGTTCAGGACAGTGGCGGTCGAGCGAAGAAGCAGGGTAGGCTTCGGGAGGTGCAGGCTTATGTACTCAGTACGGATAACCTCACGGAGTAACGGACTTCGGTTTCGTTGGTGTGCTTTCAGACTTAGTGTGATTTCACTGCATCTGGTATCAGCTTGCAAGAGCTCAAGTCCTGGAGTTCTGCGCCCTCCTTCCTGCCCTACCTTTGCTCTTAATTTACTGCCAGCGGCTCGGGGACCAGCTGCAGAGAAGTGCGACCCCCGGGGGCCAACCCAGCACCGGGCCGCGCGCCTGTCCTTGGCGTCGGGGGCGGGGGCGTGTGTGGAAAGACCCAGGGTGTCCACACGCAGACTAAAGCTGCGCCGTTAATTCCCGTTATTCGCCGGCTGGAAGCACCGCGCAGCTGCGGGCCCGCCCGGCGCCGCCCTCCCCGGCACCCCCCGCCCCGCCT